>CAHIKZ030000913.1:2107500-2135000 GCA_903632075.3 Acanthosepion pharaonis | reverse complement strand
AGAAGTTTAAATATATGGGAAGCGTCTTGACAGAGGATGGTAAGTGCGACACTGAGATGTGTAGACGTATTGGGATGGACAAGGACATATTCCAAAAGTTGAGCAGAGTATTGCGAGACAGGAGTATTCCTTTGCTAACAAAGAAAAAAATACTGAGCTGTTACATGACATCTGTTCTTCTTTATGGCAACGAATGTTGTACGGTTTCCTCAAAGATGAAGAAGAGACTCGAGGCGACGGAGATGTGGTTCTACAGAAGGATGCTAAGGATATCATGGACCGAGCATGTGAGCAACGATGAGGTCTTAGAGAGGTTAAAAACAAAGAGAAGGCTTATACTTAACATCAGGATGGGGCAGATGAAGTTTCTGGGACACATAATGAGAAAGGAGGGCCTGAAGAATCTGATAATCACGGGTTGAACAGAGGGAAAGAGAGACAGGGGAAAGCAGCGCGTGACATGGTACCAACATATGCAACCTAACATTAGGTTATCTAGAGGAAAACCTCTGTGAAGAGACAGAACACATATATAGGGAAAATATAAAAACCCATTTCACTAAATCATGGAAACGATACTTAGATGATTGCGTGATTTTCTGAAAATCCTCACGCGGCGATATTAACCAATTCCACACTCTACTTCAGAAATTACACTCAAAAATCAAATCCACCTAAGAATCTAATTTTAACGAATTAACAATTTTAGATAAACTCATTAGAAATAAAAACAACAACATAATCACAGATATCTACCACAAACCTACAGACAACCAACAACATCTTTATTTCAAGAGCCATCACCCAAAAAGCTGCCTAAAATCCATCCCCTATTCCCTAGCACGTAGGATTTGCACTATAGTTACCGACAAACACCTCAGAAAAACCCGCCTATAAGTTATTTTCTCTGTTAATAAGTGGGGCCTTTTTTTAGATTGAAGTTGTGACTGAATTTATTTCTTTGTATGACTAATGCATTTGATAAACTGTTGATTTCAGAGATACGTTTATTTTTAATTTTTGCAAGATTCTCCAGTGTATTGTAAGATGTATTGTGACAGTTCATTTTATATGTACCTGCTTCAATGTTATTAATATTATGGGTTCTGATTCCATCCATAATACTTTTGGATATAATTATTTTGGATAGTAAGGAGTTAGAAGCTAGTACTATACAACTGTCTTTATGTATTGTCATTGATGTTGTTGTTAATAATGTTATATATATATTTTTTGTGGTTGTATATTTTGTATACATTTCTCTTGGTATTGTGAATGAAATTATGAGGATATTGGAGGTTTTGTTTTCAGCCCTGTGTAGTTAATGGTTGGCATATTCTATGTCAAAATATTGATTTCTTTTGCTGTATAAGGCTCAAGAAAGAAAATATTGTCAATTCAAAATGCTGACATAAAACGGGAAATTTTTTCTTCACATGAAAGGAATATTGGGCATTTGAAAATCATAAAACGAGGCGTGAAATTGAATTGCAATAATCAAAAAGGGGAAATGTTATTAGTGGTAGAAATCAAATATTCTATAATGCGAGCTATAGAATTGTTTAAAGTTTGTGAAATATCATCATTTTTTCTCATCAGTTAATTTGCTCCTTATTTCTTGTGTTTTCTTTTCGCTATCAAATATTTGATTCACTTTACCATTTTCTCTCATTGCCTATTCATCCCTTCTTTGAAATTCTTCACATTGTTGGATTTGTTTTTATGTATCACTTCAGTTGCGTTTCTTCATATTTTCCTATAGGATACATGTATGTTTAGGTAAATATAACTCACAATTATGTTGCTGGAATCCAAGCTTTGGATATTAAATATTTATGAATTCCTGGAACATTTATCTCCCTAACAATATTGGCGGACTCAATGTGAGACCGGGTAAAAATATAAAACACACAACAATGAATATAAAAAAATTAACAAAGCATGTTATTAACAAAAGGAATTACATGTGGGCCGAATTGTACTAAAAGAAAAACCTCGCCATGAGAATGTGTTCTTTTGTGTCGTGTGTGAAACTAGCGTGTGTGTAAAACATTTGTGTGTATGTGACTGAGTGAGGGAGTTCAAAAATCAACAGAGGACCAAGGAAGCGAACGTGCCTCAGCGGCAGCGTTCTTTATCAACATTGAGTAAATATGGAAGCAAGAGTTAAAAAGCGCTAAAAAGACAATATCATTGTCTTTTTAAAGACTTAATGAGACCCCCCCCTACCTAGCGGGCGCTTTTGGTAAAGCCTAATTGGATAAATCGTAATCTTTTACTAATCTCTTTCTTTAAATTAATCACAATGTTTGGACTTGCTTTTATCTATCGTTTTGTCTATGTTTCTTCATATTTTCTTTATAATCATTTATTAATTTTTTTATTGAAATTCTTTACGGCGTTGAACTTGTTTTTGTCTGTTATTTTAATTGCTCTTTTTTTTATATGTTCGATTACCATTTAATTTCTTCTTTGAAATTCTTCACACTTTCTCAGTAGTTTGTTTATTTATCTGCTGAACATTTTAATATTTTCTAGTCTTTTATCCATTGTTATCACAATTGGTATCACAATTTTTTAATTCTTCACTTCTCGAAGTTCCTTCATAACAGTTGTAAATTTCTTGTAATGCTTCATGTCTTTCATCAATCATATATTGCTTTTCTTTACCATTCTCGTTGACATTCCTCCATTAACGGTTCAAAATTATTCCCCTTTGTTACTAGTTATTCATTTACATTTTATTCGAATTTCTTCACAAATGTTCTTCGTCTTTAACACATCATTTATTTGACTTTCTTCACCATATTTTCTTGCCTTTTAGTTCATTATTTCAATATTTTTGCTTCAATTCCTCCCTCATTTTCATTTGGATATAATTCCTCATAGCATTGGATTTATTTGCCATTTTTTACTTGAATTCTAATCAACCTTTAAACGAATAATTAGTTTGTTTTTTTATGTCAGGATGGTCTGCAGAGTGCGATGGATAAAATGTCGTCTAAATTACGCAGAAATAAAAATAGGACTAACGTCTCATTTTATAAATATATTTTCACAGATATATTTACCAAAATTTCACAAAAATATCTTGAAATAGTAAGGAGTAAATTTCTCCAATAAAATCATCATTAGCTTCAACCACCGGCTCTACACAACTTTGAAATCTCTTGTAACTTTTTCCGGGCGGTTTTCTTGTTTAAGTTGGGGAATACTGCCATAATCATTGCCTTCAGTTAGTGTTACAAGAAGTTTTGTTGGTCTCTCGGTCAACTGCGCCACACACATAATAATCAAGGGGGTTGCAGTCTGGGGAGTTAAATGGCCAGATGTAAAGGGTGATGTGATGACAGCCATGACTGGGTTCTCCTGCTTGTGTGGCATGGGGCAGAGTCCTGTTGCTAGACATAGTGTTTTCCAGCAGCCACCATTTAAATTAGGGCAGACATAACTACTCAAGACACTTGATGTAGGCCTTAGTGCTGAATCTGAGGACCTACAGGAAAACGAATGGAGGTATAAAGTCGCCATCATTCGTGATCACTCCAAACACCTTCGTAATCACCATTAGACTCATCCAACTCTTTGCAGATCCTCTGACTGGCATCCAAACACTCTGAAATGTTCGTACTGGATCTTCCGGCGCGGACATCAGGCAGTAAGGTATGACGTTTCCAAATTTCTGGCGGTGTGAAATGCGTCATGGTGCTCTTTTTCTCACGGACTGTGCCCAACTGACATTACTATACCTGGATATGCATTCGACAAAAAAATAAAAAAAAATAAATAAACGTAAAAAAGAATGCACATACGCGAAATTAAAAATATAAAATAGCGACAATTTACCCATCGCATCTTGTACAATTCGTGTCGTCGTCGGAAGATTCCAAAAGACTTCCTTATTTAGAACGGAAGAGATATCATGTTTACAACCAAACAAACAGAATGTGTACCAATCCTCTGCTAAGATTGTCTTTCGCTCACAACCGATGAGATACACAGAAAAAGCAACAGAATCTATTTAAGATCTACCATTCTTACTTGAAGCAAAGAGAAAAGATTTGAAAGTACTGCTTTGGTTTGGTTTTCATTCGACGAAGTAACTTGCACTAAGTTAAACTCGATGACATAATGGCTGCACCTTACAAGTATGGACATTACGATCGGAGTGTACTTAATTTTCTTGGCGGTCCCGAAGACCTACACATAAGCAATCCTACCATATATATTCGTGTGTGTGTTGTTTAGCATGTCCTATATTTATAAGAAAAGTGTACTTAATATCGGAGATATTGCATTCAAAGATATAGACATTTCTAGACACATGAATCAATACTACATGGGAATTGTCAGATTCACGCCCCAAGAAATATTCAATCAGAGACAACTGTTGATATATATATATATATATATATATATATATATATATATATATATATATATATATATATATATATATTGAGGAATCGGATTTCCAGTCGAATCCATTACATTCGCTTACGTGCTAATACCCTTGGAATCCTCTTCTTCCAATAGCAGGACAGACTGGGTTCTATAGCCTTAAATGGCTACTAGACTCGGAGTGGGACAACTCTGAATTCAAAACCTGCGGAGGGTCGTTTGGGGACCTTTTGGAACGTAGTGCACCAGGCCTCTGTGGTTGGCCCTTCAAAAAATGGAGTTTGTTTCTGGAATCATATGTGCTTGTGTCTGGCTGTCGGTTCCTAAGAAGTGAGCTACTTGACCCTCATACGTCGAATACGACGGCAGAGTCCACCACATACACACTACAGTTCAAAAGTTTGAAGTAACCCTCAGAATTAGCACGGGATGAACTTCAAAGAAGAGTGGAAAAAATTGGGAAATAAGTTCTTAGAATCATTGAAAAAGAATGGAATCAATTACCAAACTTATACTCTGAGAAGATTTTGCAACGAGTGCCAAGACTAAAGGAGAATATTTTGATGAGAGCAAAATTTAATCATAAATTCATGACTCACTTTTTTTTTAACCATTTATAATAGACACCATTTACATTATTCGGATTATTGTCTTCTGCCAATGTACGATCCGGCCTTCTTCAGGTGGTTGGAATGACAAACGGAAACCTTTATTTGGCACGCCGGGGTAGACTGTTCTAGTTCAACGTGCCTTGTCTAATGGATGTCAATTATCTCCTGTTAATAATTGTAAAGGCCGGAGCGTACATCAACCGAAATGTTGTGATAAATATGGCAACAAAGATGAGGACAATAATCCGAATAATGTAAATAGTGTACATAATACCTCATCTCAGAGAAATATAGACAGATACTGAAAGGCCGAAACTTTGTAATAAATATGGCGACGAAGATGAGGACAATAGTCCGAATAATGTAAATAGTGTACATAATACCTCAACTCAGAAATACAGACACATACATTTATAGTAGATTTCTCTTATTTAAAGTATAAAACAAATACTTTTGCGGACATTTTAAAAAATTACCAGGAGTGTCCTTAAACTGTACTGTGTACGTGTGTGTGTGGATGCGGGTAAATTTTCGCCATTTTATATTTTTAGTTTCGTGCACACACATTGTTTCTTTTTTTTTGGGGGGGGGTATTTACTTTTCTCAACTGCGCAGTATAGCAGGGTCAGTTGTGGACCATCTGTGAGAAAGAGAGGACCATGACGCAATTCACTCTGCCAGATATTTGGAAACGGTATTCTGTACTGCTTGGCATTCGCGACAGAACCACCAAAACGTAATTTAGAAGACGATTTATCCATTGCACTTATATATATATATATATATATATATATATATATATATATTGAGGAATCAGATTTTCAGTCGAATCGATTACATTCACTTACGTGCTAATACACTTGGGAAAGGTATGAATCCTCTTCTGCTTACAATGGCAGGACAGACTGGGTTCTATAGCCGTAGAAGAAGGATTACTCTGAATTCAAAATCTGCGGAGGGTTTTTGGGGACCTTGTGGCACGTAGTGCACCAAGCCTCTGTAGTAGTTGGCCCTTCAAAAAATGGGGTTGGTTCTGGAATCATATATGCTTGTGTTTGGCTGTCGGTTCCTAAGTGATATATATATATATATATATATATATATATATATATATATATATATATATATATATATATGAAGAGAAAAGAGTGAGAGACATACTTCTTTTTTTTTCTTTCTTACATCGCAATTCTGTCTTTTTTACATTCTTTCTTTCCAACTCATTTATGTCTTCCTTTCTTTCTTCCTAACCTTTCTTTCTTTCTTTCCTTCTTTCGTTTGATTTCTTTTTGTATACTTTTGAGATCTCAATCCTTTCCAAGAGCATTTCCCACATAAGAAAGCAAATAAAGCTTCCAGTGTCCGTTGACCATTCCCAAGCAGATTTCATCCGCCAAAGATGAGGTCAGCCTAAACAAAACACTGGATGCTCAAAGAAGCAGCAACTTCCGATAGAAGTTTGATATGGAATCGAGTTTGATTTGTTGTCAGAAAGAAAATATCAAAACAACCTCCTATTAAATTGTGATTTATCGGTCTCTTATATAAATAGATAGATTTGTGTGTATTGCAAGCGTAAAAATATTTTTTCCTAAAGATAAAACATTTAAATCACTGATAGCTTTTGGTTTCTGTTTTTCAGTTTTGAAACAAAACAATTTTAAGATTATTTATGTGCAATAATGAATCTTATAACTTCAGAAAATAGATTTTTTAAAATTTTTGAATTGTCAGTTGCGGTAATATCAGCTTTCGATAAGTACATAAATATTAAGGCATTTAAGTAGCCGAAGGAACACTCAATGAATATTTGAAAGGATGACTTGGTAATTTTAAGGCCTGCAAACCGAAACTATTCTATTTCAATCCTATTATAGAAATTCTTTTATCATCATTATGGCTGATGCTGACCTCCAGGAAAGCAGCTAATTGCGACTTCTCAGTTTCAAGTTTTCCACCGACGTGAAGTCGAACAATTATACTGAATCAACTGCTATGTCTAACGCTAGGAAAGTTTGTTCAATCTTCCGTGCTAGACAATTTGTCTCGCCAGAATGACAAGTACTATTCGAAAGACAAGTTATATTTAAAAAAAAAATAAGACTTCTTATTTCACTGCTCTTTGAACTTCATAAGTGAAACTCCTCTCTCACGTGCCAAACGTCTTATGGATTGAGTTGGATCTATTCTGACTGACGTATTTAGCTCTAAGTTTAAATCATGATCCCTCTTCCTGTTGTGACCTCCAGTTTTCCTCTCCCCTGTTCCCTCTTTTTTAAACTTATTCACCGTTCTCTGGATGGTCCTTGAATGGATTTGAAGATGAGGTAGCAATGTTAGGAATGCGACATTACTGAGGGATAGATAGATAGAATAGATCATTTAGCAATGCCTACCATTGCCCAGTTTTTTCTCTCACCATTGCCCATAGATAGATAGATAGAAACAGAATGCGACATTATATAGATAGATAGATAGATAGATAGATAGATAGGTAGGTAGCAATGTTGGTATCATTACTGAGGGTCTGAATGATCATTTTTTCTCTCACCATTGCCCAGTTGAGATAGATAGATAGAAACAGAATGCGACATTATATATATATATATATATATATATATAGATAGATAGATAGATAGATAGATAGAAACAGAATGCGACATTATATAGATAGATAGATAGATAGATAGATAGATAGATAGATAGATAGGTAGGTAGCAATGTTGGTATCATTACTGAGGGTCTGAATGATCATTTTTCTCTCACCATTGCCCAGTTGAGATAGATAGATAGAAACAGAATGCGACATTATATGTATATATATATATATATATATATATATATATATATATATATATATATATATATATAGATAGATAGAGAGAGAGAGAGAGATAGAAACAGAATGCGACATTATATATACATAGATAGATAGAAACAGATTGCGACATTATATATATATATATATATATATATATATATATATATAGATAGATAGATAGATAGATAGATAGATAGAAACAGAATGCGACATTATATACATATATATATATATATATATATAGAGAGAGAGAGAGAGAGAGATAGATAGATAAAAAGAGAGAGAAAGGTAGAGAAAGAGGCAAAGATGAACACAATGCGATAGATAGATAGAAATCTGTAGCCTGTTTAGTGTTCTTCAGTGTTGCATATATTGTGAACAAATTAAATTTCCTCAAGTTATTTTCCCTTTGCAACTTCACTTTCTTTTCCCGCCTCTTCTTCTTTTCTCCTCCTCCTCCTCATCCTCCTTCTCCTCCTCCCCCTCTGCATGGTTATTATTATTACATTGTTTATGATATCCAGTCGGCTTTCATCTGATCTTGGATTTGTTTGCTTTCAACTAATTTCCCTTCTTCACTGACGCAAATCGTTTAGTCGTGTGTTCCACCATCAAATTATCATAAAATCTCTTTATCTACGCTTTACTGTTTCTCCTCTCGCCATTTCTTGCGCCTCCATTTTATGCTGTTGTTGTCTTTGATTATTTTTTTTTATTCGATAATTTATCTTTGCTAATAAATATTGAATATTATCAGGTCTGATCAGACAAGATCAAAACTGCTTCTGGTCAATTTATATCATTATTATTTTCCCAAATCATGTATCTTCGTTAATATTTTTTCATATTAACAACACTGTCTTTAAAACTACTTGCAATAGCAATCATAAAAAAAAAACAGATTCTTACCAAGACCACAACAATAATCTTCTCCAGTCAAATTAGCCAATTATAGAGCTTCGTTTCCATCCTATTCGTCTCTTTTCAAATTGTTATTTTCTTATATCGGAAAAGATCTTGCTAAGTCTAGGCTTACGGCTACATCAACGGACGGACACCAATGTTGAGCAACGTCGAGCTTGGTCAGTACCTAGATGGGTGACAGTTTTGGAATAGAGGTGATATAAGCTTGGATATTAGGTTGGTATAATGGCTCGTAAAAGTTAATCGGATAGCTGAGTTCCAATTCCAGTTGGGTTCGTTATATTCACTTACGGGTAAATACCCTTGGGAAAGGTATGGAGCCGCCTCTTATTTTTCCCAACTATGGGTCACTTGGTAAGAATTATATCAGCAAATCAGTATTATTTCCTTACCAACAATAAGAATATACTAGGATATTCAGACAGATATCAGTAGAATTGGCATCTTCAGACAAAATTACAAGAGAAACAACAACATCATCAATAATAATAATATTAATAATAATGATTGCTGATATTGGATCAACATTATTTACATAAATATGTAAATTAAAATCCTTGGTATTTTTAATCACGGAGACAAAATATTACAAAAATCAACACATATTCCATCTCAGCAAGTCAATTGATATCTGATGATGACCATGAAACATTGTGTCTATAAAATTTATATCTACCAAAATCAGAACAATAGTTCGAAAAAATACATGAATCCATCTCTATTATTGCGAATGTTTTTCTCGTCTTTACGGATATTGTCCTGCATTCACTGCTACATGAAACTGATAGAACATTACATTTCAGCATTCTTTCTGTATTGACTTTTTAAACTCCATCGGTACGTATTAATAATAATAATAATAATAATAATGACCTCCGGCAGACTCATCTTTAAAAACATTTAAGAAAATAAATAAATTCCAGGATTTCGAGGTAGAAATCAGTAGAAAGAAGCATCTCCAGACAACATCATTCCTTGTTATTGAGACTTTGGGGAATGGTATCAAAAGGAACAAACAAAATATGTGGAACAAATTTCTAAAATAGATGAATTGCCAAACAGAATCATACTCTTGAATATTTCTCACATCCCGCCTTAGATTTCACTCAATGCTGTGATCACAAACTGCATAGGGTTTCCACCTTGATTTCTTGGCACCGCATTTGCTTATCTCTTGAAATCTCCGTTTGAAACTCCATGGGTACGAAATAATAATAATAATAATAATAATAATAATAATAATAATAATAAATGTGGCATATGGGAACATCAACAATCCCTGTTGTAGTTGGAGCTCTAGGACTGGTTGGAAAAGATTGCAGTAGACTAATTGAAGGGATTCCTGGAAGTCCATGCCTCAAGGAGATACAAAAAATTGTTCTGACAAGTACAGCCCACACCTTACGAAGGGCTTTATCTATGTAATTTTTTTTTTTTTGTCAGTGAAAATGTCATGACGCCATTTCTAACCTTAGGTCCCTGGGCGGGACCCGGAAAGAAATGTGTAAACGCCAGAAATCAAAGAAAATAAAAATAATAATAATAATAATGACCTCCGACAGATTCATCTTTAAAAACATTTGAAAAACTAAATAAATACCAAGATTTCGATGTAGAAATCAGTAGAAAGAAGCATCTCCAGACAACATTCTTTGTTACTGCGTTTTGGGGAATGATATCAAAAGGAACAAACAAGATATGTGGAATAAATTCCTGGTATCTCTAAAATAGATAAATTGCCAAAAGAATCATATTCATAGATTACATCTCACATCTTGTCTAGATTTCTCCTCATGTAATGACTACAATTAGATTTTTTCTACTTGAGTGCATGGCATCTCAACGATTTGAATTTTCTGATAAAAAAATGAATTTGTGTCTTGAAATCCATGGTTGGGACTGGTGGAGGCAAATCGTATTGCACAAAGCAAAGGCAAAATGAAATATAATAATAATAATAATAATTATTATTATTATTATTATTATTATTTTATTTTATAATAATAATAAATCAAAGTTAACCGCACAGATATTGTTATTAGAGATCGCACACAAAAAAAGTGCCTCCTTCTTGATATAGCAGTCCCTGCAGACTGCAATGTATCTTCGAAGATCTTCAAAAAGTTATCAAAATATAAAGACCTTGAAATAGAAATCTCAAAAATGTGGCCCATGGAAACATCAACTATCCCTGTTGAAGTTGCAGCCCTCGGATTTTTTGGAAAAGATTCCAGTAGACTAATTGAAGGGATCCCTGGAAGCCCATGCCTTAAAGATATACAAAAAATTGTTCTCGCGAGTACAGCCCACACCTTACGAAGATCTTTGTCTGTGTAATTTTTTTTTCCAGTGGAAATTTCATGATGCCATTTCTAACCTTAGGTCCCTGGTCGTGACCCGGAAAGAAATGAGTACACATCAGAAATCAAAGGAAATAAAATAAAAATAATAATAATAATAATAATAATAACCCTCAGCAGACTAAAAAAAACATCTTTAAAAACATTTGAGAAACTAAGTAAATTCCAGGATTTCGAGGTAGAAATCAGTAGAAAGAAGCATCTCCAGACAACATCATTCCTTGTTATTGTGTCTTTGGGGAATGGTATAAAAAAGAACAAACAAAATATGTGGAACAAATTTCTAAAATAGATGAATTGCCAAACAGAATCATATTCTTGGATATTTCTCACATCCCGCCTTAGATTTTACTCAATGCAGTGATCACAAACTGCATAGGGTTTCCACCTTGATTTCTTGGCACCGCATTTGCTTATCTCTTGAATTCACCGCTTGAAACTTACTACATAAAGCAAAGGCAGGACACACCACCACCACCAACAACAACAACAACAACAATAATAATAATAAAAATCATTCAAAATATTCAAATATGAAGAATTTCACCAATTACATGATTTTATATACTGAAATTTTAAACGTCATCTCTCATTTCAACCCAGACTCTGGCTTCTCTGAAAAAGGGCCGTGGCATTGAGTCGATTCTGCTATAGTTACGCGTGTGCCTCATTTACATCCGTGATTACACTGTACAATTTCATCCAAGGATTTTTTTCCAGTACTCTTAGAAATGGTTTTCTGAAATGTCGTCACGATTTGAGCCAGTAAGAGCAATAATGTGGTAACAGAGCATAATATCCAAGTGAGTATTTAATATAAACCCCCTAGCTGAAAGCCATATTTCAACAGTCAATACGATGCCGTAGAAATAAAAAAAAATAAATAGCGGAACCGGAAGTGTTTTGCACAAAATCTGAAAACCCAGTAAGGATCGAACTCACTACTCAGTCGTAAATTGATCTCATATGGCAAGCTCGCTAGACATCGAAATGCCCAAAAATGGCTTTCTAAGCGTGACATAAGGCCCAAAAGTGCGTAGCACCCAGCAAGGACCGAACTCACTTTCTTTTTACGTGCTTGTCCTTTCAGGACGTAGGCGATCATGGCTCTCCACCTCTTCCTCTCTCCCTTTGCAGCTGTCAACAAGTTCCTTCCTTCTGCTATGTCCCCCCAGACCACGTAATGTCATCCACTTGCTCAAGCCTACCAGGAATGTCACGTGCTGCTTTCCCCTCTTTTCGACCTGTGAGTATCAAATTTTCAAGGCCTTCCTTCCTCATTTCTCGCTAATCATTACACCATATCAAAAATGATTTTCTAAGCGTGTCATAAGTGCGTAGCACCCAGTGCGGATCGAACTGACTACTCAGTCGTAAATTGATCTAGCAACGAAAGCTTGTTAACCATTACACCACTTTATAATGTCCCATTGTTTCCGCGGACAATATTCTGCTAGTTCTTTGGCTTTTCTCACTATATAAGTTGAATAAGGGGCACCTCGGGGCGGTGTAACGGTTAACGACTGAGTAATGAGTTGCATCCTCACTGGGTGTCCCGTCCTTTCGGCCTTGTGCTACATCTAAGCTATGCTTGGAAAATCGCTAAAAGTTGAATAAGTGTTGTCCCAAATCTCCTATTTTTATTGAGACCCTTCTCTATCCGCATACAGACTATTTGTTCCCGACCGAAGTTAATAATATATTTCCCATGTATTATGAGCTTTTAAGAATTTTGATTTGGTTTGGTTTCTGTAACGGCATATCAACATCCTTATGGGTCATTTAATGCCGAAATTTAATTTTCTTGGGAGCTTCGGTATTTTTGTTTTATTACTGAAAAAACTATAAAAATGTATTTTGATAGTTTCATAATGTTTTAACTCTAGTTTGGTGTTCACTATTTGCCCATAGCTGGGATCCTAACAGGTGCTACTATCACGGTTCAAGGTGGACCTGGGAATGACAGCAATTAAGAAATGGTTTCACGCTCTTTAAAACCACCATATCTTGCTGACGGATGTAGTTTATCGTCTTACCCAGGACGACTTTTAAGAAGTAATAATGCAACAATGAAGAGAGCAAATAAATACGAGGGAATCTGAAAGGCGTTGGAAAACGAGTAAACATCCCGACTACTATCCATGCTCGTTGGATTATCTTTTCATGGCCTTGATTTTTTTTTTAATAAATGTTCTTCGAATGTAGAGATCAAGAGCCACTCAAGCTAGAGGGTTATTAAAGAAGGTTGATGTATGGATGTATGAAGGGAAGGAAGAGTAAGCGAAATGCAAAGATACTAGAAAACTAACCCCAGACTTGAAGAGTTTATCGTTTCGGGGTTCCAAGAAAGCATGTTATCAGAAGTCTAGTCTATAAAATAACGGTACTTAGAAAGATGTGCCTGAAATGCGATTTACGGGTAGGGGACACCAAAATAAAAAATGTGCGGAGGTTTAAATACCGTGGAAGTGTTTTGACAAAGGACAGTATGCGCGACACTGAGATCCGTAGACCTATTGGGATGGCCAAGGACGCAACCCAAATGCTGACTAGCGTATTACGAGACAGGGGTATTTCTTTATTAAAAAAAAGTAAAGAGTATTGAGCTGTTACGTGATATCTGTCCTCATATACGGCAACGAATGTTGGACAGTTTCCTCAAAGATGAAGAAGAGAATCGAGACGACGGGGATGTAGTTCTACAGAATGATGCTGAGGATATCATGGACCGAGCGTGTGACCAACGATGAGGTCTTGGAGAGGATGCAAACGAGGAGGAGTCTTATAATTAACATAAGGAATCGGCAGCTGAAGTTTCTGGGACACGTAATGAGAAAGGAGGGCCTGAAAAATTTGATACTCACAGGTCGAAAAGAAGGAAAGATAGACAAGAGATAGTAAAACATGACATACCTGGTGGGCTTAAGCAAGTGGATGACAGAACGTGTTCTGGGGGAAGTGGCAGAAGGACGAAACTTATTGAGAACCACAAGGGATAAGTGGAGAGCCATGATCGCCTACGTCCTGAAAGCACACGGCACATAAAAAGAAAAGGATGACTTAGAAAGAACCTGTCTGAGTGGAACTAATTTCTTATCAATGGAATACGGGGCAACTTGGATGATTCACTACTGTGTATATGGCATGTCAGAAATGTAAATATCTGAACTGATGGAACTAAGGAATGAATCTCATCAGAATATTTTCCATGGTTTTATTGGTCAATTTATTATGATGCGCCTTATCGACCGTTTGTAGTTTATTTAAAGCTGGAACATTTGGAATTGGAAGAATACATCTTTTTTGCAAGTGAATATTGCATTAACAGTTATTTTTATGGATAACAATAGTTGTTACTTATTTAATCCATAGTTCGGTGAGAAAACGTGGGTTCATAATTTTCCCAATGATATTTGCGCGTAATTCAATGTAACGAATTCGACTGGAATTCGAACTCGGCTCTTCGATTTCATTTTCCATGGAAATAGCGATATATAAGCGATAGACTTGTGAAGTTGAATCTGTGGCAAAGGAGTTGTAGGGTGTGAAATGATCACATATGAAGATCAGTGGATGTCTAGGGACAAAAGTTTTTAGAAGGTGCCTTCTAACAACGAAAAGAACCATACCAAAGTTCTATCATCATCATACGTAAGAACATTCTGCATTTTGTGTTGATTCAATATCCCTCTGAAAATAATATTTGATGGCCAACAGGAAGGAGTCGGTTGTCCTTCTGTGACTGTGGAGTACTTCAATAACGATTGTTGGTAGTTTATAGGAAGGCAATTAATAAGAGGAATGGATGACAATTTAGTTGTCAAATGATTACGAAGGTTAGTAATTCGTTACTATTCGTAGGAAAATTAACTAAAATTCTGTCTGTCTGTCTGTCACTCGCTGACAATCAATATCAGTCACCCATTCTACAAAATGGATATTTAATAATAATATTGTTATCGTTCTGCACTTTTATTTGATAATATTAGCGACTATATAATATTTGATATTATTAGCGACTATATATTAGCGATTATATAATATTTAATATTAGCGATTATATAATATTTGATAATATTAGCGACTATATAATATTCAATAATAACAGCGATTATACCGTAAGAATCAGTGTTAGTTGGTCAATATCATTTAGCTGAATTTAATCGTGTTTAATAACTGTGAATATGGTTCTTATATTACGCGTTAAATTTAAAGAAAAAATAATATGCAATATAAACAAGAGAGTAATTTAAGTTTACAAAAAAATCAAGAAAAAAATGAAAAAAAAAACTTTCTGAAAGAAAATTATACTAATCTGATTTCAATAACGTTGAAATTTTGGCTTTGAGGTTTCTTAAATAATCATACATATCAGGTCATCCCATAAGTTCTGTCCGAATTTTGAATAAAGAAAACAAGTGACCAAATGTTACATTTAATTACAGATTCAATCAACAATGTATTTTCCCTTATTATATATGACTTCCTTCCATCTATTAACAAGCTTACTAATTCCATTACTGTAAAATTATTTTGGCTTTGATTCGAAGAACTCACAAATGTCAGTTTTAACCTCTTCCTGTGTTACAAAAGCTGTTTCTTCCAAATGATTTTGCAAGCTACGAAACAAATGGTAGTCTGAAGGAGCAAGATCGGGAGAATAAGGTGGATGAGGAATTTTCTCCCAACCAAGTTCTTCGATCTTTTGTGATGTGATTCTTGCTGTGTGGAGTCGCGCATTGTCACCTCTTTTCGATTCACTAGAGCAAGTCTTTTTTTCCTCAAATCTTGGTTCAAACGCTCTAATTGCTGACAGTATATTTGAGTATTAATTGCTGCATTAGGTGGTAAGAATTCAAAGTGGATTATTCCTTGGCGATCTCACCAGATTGAAAGAAGAACCTTTTGCCCATGAAGTTCCCTTCTCGGCTGTGGCTGGGGTCCTTCCCCTTTACAAAGCCACTGTCTACGACGCTTAACATTTCGATAAAAGATCCATTTTTCGTCGACAGTCACAAGTCTATCCAAAAATGGTGAAACAAGTTGGCGAGAATGGAGAGAAGAGCAGATGTCAACTCGGGATTTGAGGTTGTTTTCAGACAATTCATGAGGCACCCATTTTCCAAGTTTAGGAACTTTTCCAAGTTGTTGAAGATGACGATGAACAGTTGTATGGTTTGAACCGAGAACCACTGATAAATTCTTCAACTGATAAAGCAGGATTTTCTTCAAGGGCTGCTTCAAGAAGCTTTTCATCAAACTCAACTGGACATCCGGTTCGATCTTCATCTTCAAGGGTGAAATCTCCACCTTTGAATTTTGCAAACCATCTTCTGCAAGTTCTTTCATTCACACATTCCTCTCCATAAACTGAGTGAATGTTTCTAGCCGTTTCAGCTGCTGAGTTTCCTTTCTTGAACTCATAAAGCATTATGTGCCTCAAATGATTCTTGGGTACTTCCATGTTAGCAGGGTTTTAAACAAACATAATTTAATTTTCTTGTTCTCTGAAATAAAATTTGATCAGTTTAAATGCATCTAAACATAAAAATAATGTTCAGCTCCATTAGACATTATAAAATACTCTTTAAATTTCGTTCATTTTAAAAAAAGGTAAAATTCGGACAGAACTTATGGGATGACCTGATAGAACAGAAAGACATGAGTAAATCAAATACTCCTCATATTCTACTTGACATGTTTACTAGTAGGAACCACGAACCAGAACTTTTTTCTTGTTTAAATCCATCTTTCACATTTACAGATCAACCATTCGCCCGTGTATTGAATACTGCTGCCATATCTGGTCTGGTGATCCTTCTGTACATCACGGGAATCTTGACAAAAATCAAAAAAGGATCTGCAGTTTACCTAATCCTAACCAGGCATCTCGACTAGAGTCGCTTTCTCACAGACGTGAGGTGGCTTCTCTCTGGTTTTTCTACAAATATTTTTATAGCAGCTGCTATGACGAGTTTTTTTTTTTCCCTGGTGTCCCGACTGGATGAATTTAAGATTTGTTACTGGATTCGCAACTAGGTCACAACCTTTTACTGTTGTAATAGCTAAACGCAACTGCCTCTTCTACTTCAACAGTTTATTTTCTCGCACTTCCCACCCGTGGAACTCATTTCCGTTTACATGCTTCCCAGAGAACTAAAATCTTCAAAAATTTAAATGCAACATCAATCGTCATTTTTCTCTCCCTTTCACTCCTTGTAACCCCCTCTGGGGTACGAGTGTCATTCCCGCCTTGCTTGAGGTGAAACGATAAAAAAAACTTAGTAGATAAGAGCAGGAAAGACTCTGATTCCTACCTACAATAGTATACAAATACAAATTTAATAATTTAGAGAAAAATGCTATTTTTTAAAAAATAATTTCACCCCAGGCAAGGCGGGAATGCCACTAACACGCAGGGGTTTACAGGGAGTGAAAGTGAAAGAAAAAAACCATGTATAAGGAGAATTGAGGAAAGGACAAAAGATAAAGGCAGAAAATGGCGATTGACGTTGTGCGAGAAAAGGAACTGTTGTGGTAGAAGAGGTGGTTGCATTTAGCTGTTTCAACAGTAAAAGTGTGGGACCTAGATGACAATCTAGTAGTACGCTTGAATTCATGTTGTTAGGGCACCAGGAGAAAAAAGATCGTCAGAGCCGTTGCCATGAAAATAATTGTAGAAAAAACAGTGGAAAACCACACGTCGGTGAAAAAGCGACTGAAGTCGAGATGACAAGAATGTTTATATTGCAGACACAGGATTTTGTGAAGGACCTCGAAATGAATTGTAGGAACACCAGATCAGATATGGCAAAAGTATTCAATGCACGGACGAATGGTAGATTTGTAAATGTGCAAGATGGATTCTGAGGAGAAAAAACATTCTGGTACGACACAGTGACCATACCTTCCTTGCAGTAGATTCAGCTATTTATTGAATTTCAAAGATAAAATTTATTAAACTCGATGAATATAAGCTATAACACGAACCAATGTCTTCTGCAATATGCAAGAGAATAACACAAAATAAAATTAGTAAAACAAAAATGACCCCTGCCGAAATTCCTTTTTGCAGTAGAGCAGACCGTTTGAAAAATGAAAATGTTGAAATAGTGAAAAACAGAAATAAATTTCATTGATAGAAATAGTAAACTTTTTAGTCAAAGTACTGTCGAATATACAAATATCAAAGTTTTAAGGAGCACGACTAATGTAACGTGTTTGCGTTTCTTTGTTAAAAAAGATTTTCAAAGAAATGTTCAACTGTACAAACAGTTACAAAGAATTCGAAATGATTGACCTCCAGTGGAGATCAATAGGCACTGAGTCGGTAGGGTGCTGAGATTTACTCCGATGTTGGAGATTAAAAGAGAAATTTTACTCACGCTATGGTTTAAATACAAACCGATGGAATCGTCATTATTTCCGAGAGTAACTCCAGTTATAAAACAAGAGAAGAAATTCACGAACTTTTCGAACTAGACTGACCGTCTGTTTGAATGGGGCTCAACAAAAAATAAATTGTTATTATCATCGTTGCTTTATCTATTTTTAGATTTTCCTTTAAAACGTAATCCAAATTCGTGCAACTTAAAAGCTATTAAAATATCACGGCTCTTCAGGGCGTAAGTGTTCATGACTTTTTGCAGTTTCCTTTTCATTATTATTATGATTTCCTTGGATTTCTGTTGTATACATATTTCCACTCAGCATTTTTGTAAAAAAAATAAAATAAAATAAAACCACACAATTTACATAGATAAAGCTCTTCGTAATATATGAGGAGTACTTGCGAGTACTTTTTTGTATTTCTATAAGGCATGGGATACCAGGAACCCTTAAATGAGTTTATCATAATATTTTCCAATCAATCCGGTGGCTCCAACGATAACTGGAATTATTGATGTACTCGTGTGCCATATGTTTTAGATTTCCATTTCAAGATCCTTGTATTTTGATGGTATTTATTTATTTATTATTTTATTTCCTTTGATTTCTGATGTGTACTCATTTCTTTCCGGGTCCTTAAGGTCATCATGTATTTTGATGGTAAAAAAATTGCAGTTCGTAGGTGTGGGCTAGAACAATTTTGTATTTCTTTAAGGAATTTTAATTAGTCTAATAGTATTAGTGATGCCACATTTTTGAGATTTCGATTTCAAGGTCCTTGTATTTTGATAGTAGTTTGCAGGGACTGCCATATCAATAGTTTTGGTTTGCGATCTTAATAACAATGTCCTTAACTTTTGATTGTTCTGTCTTTTGTGTATTGTTTGTAACAGGTTCTATCTCAATATTATTATTAGTAGTAGTAGTAGTATTATTAGTAGTAGTAGTAGTAGTAGTAGTAGTAGTAGTATTATTAGTAATAGTAGTATTAGTAGTAGTTGTCGTAGTAGTTGTCGTAGTAGTTGTAGTAGTAGTAGTTGTATTAGTATTATTATTAGTAGTAGTATTAGTAGTAGTATTAGTAGTATTAGTAATAGTAGTATTAGTAGTATTTGTAGTAGTTGTCGTAGTAGTTGTAGTAGTAGTAGTTGTAGTAGTATTATTAGTAGTATTTAGTAGTAGTTGTAGTAGTAGTTGTAGTAGTTGTATTAGTATTATTATTAGTAGTAGTAGTAGTATTTTTATCTGCGAATGAACGTGATATCTTAGGAAAGATGGTGGCTTCAGAATATTTCTTCTCTTAGACTGTCAGCCGATGTTAAAAGGCTAGTCTACTCAACTATTTAAGGCAGAGCTGGAGATGGAGACAAAAATGGGTCGACGCCTTTTCTCCGAGGATTAGTTCGAAAGTAAATGAACCTGACTAAACCGGAATTTTTATTCGTCACACCGATAACCGTAACGCGACCAGCGCTTAATAAAACCATTCCATTTTTTCATACAACTCTTCTTTCGCATGACTTATGTTGACCATTAGATGCAAAGAGACAATATTTGTGCGGTTGTTCAAACCTTCATTTATTTCAAATAAGAGTCCCTTATTTAGCTTTCTGTCTTTGTGCTTAGTTGAACTTGAGTGGGTGGAAATACTGTCATTTTCAATGATATTGCGTATCTGATATTGCGTATTAATGTATTTAAACAGTGCTTAAATCAGTCAAATAGGAAACTTGGCGACTTTGACGTGGTGTAATGATTAGTAAGCTTGTCTCGCTAAATCAATTACGACTGAATAGTTAGTTCCATCCTCATTGGGTACGCTGCATTTTAGTCTTGAGAGAATCATTCCCAAATTGTATTTAAAGTACAATAAATATACAGTCAAAGATGAACCCTGAAAATCTATGCTAGTTAAAAGGTTATTTAGACATTTACGATAAATCTGAAGAAATATTTGAGTGTAATTTCTGCAATGGAATGTTTTTCGGCTTAAAAAATTGTCAAAATGCTTAACAAAGTGTAAGTCAGTGGGTGAAAGATCAGGATAATATGGTGAGGGTGGCAATGTCTCGTATACCAATTCGATGTGCATCTGCAGTGTCATCCTGGCAATATGAGACTGTGCATTGTCATTAAGCAGTAATGGACCTCGTTGATTAACCAGTGCCGGTCTAATTTTACTTAACCGAATGTTCATTTCACTCAGTTACTGGCAGTATATTTCGACAGTGGTGTTCCCAGTGGATTTCACAAAGTTGTACGTCAATTTCGGGCCACTAGAGAGTTACCACAAACTTATGAACATTTAAAAAATGTTTGGGTCCTTCATCCTTCATAAAGCTATTGGGCCTATCGTTTATTGACATAAGTTACTATTCGATCAAGAATTGAAAGATTTGAATACTGTATAAAACACACCTCAAAATATGGAACTCTTTAACTTTCCCTGAATTCAAGTCTAACTCATTTACATAGATTTTCCACCTTGCCAAATTTCTTGAGATGGTCTGATTTTGTTGAAATGCTGGCACCCATTATCTGAGACATTTCTCTGACATTTTGATATGGGTTGTGTTCAACTAGTGTTTTTAGATAATGATCATCAATTGCAGATGAACGTCCTCTACAGAATTGAAGATCAAATGTCGTATCTACAGCGGACTCTTTGATTATCACTGAGTTCACGTGGAACCCATTTATCGAGTTTCTTCACCTTGACAATTCTCTTGAGAAGATCCGATATTGTTGAAATGCTGATAAATATAGCGAATGTGCATCTCCCACATTAAAAAGAAGTGCAAAGAAATTCGTTTTTGTGCTGATTTCTATACGGGCCCAGCAGCGCCCTAAAGGATCACCATTATCCTCTTCTAAGTCCAAAGGAGATAATCGCTAAGCTCAGTGGAGGAAAATTTTTCTCTAAGATTGACTTAAGCGATGCTTATCTACAAATACCCGTGGACGAGGAATGCTCAAAGCTCCTTTGTATAAACACCCACAAGGGTTTAAGACTTTCTTTCGGGGTTAAGGTCGATGTTAAATGGTCTGGATTTTGCGGTGGCCCATCTCAATGACGTCCTAATGAAAAGTGATAACATCGAGGAACACAAATTGCACACTTGGCAGGTGTTCAGAAGAATACGGGATTACCGATTCAAACTAAAGGACATGAAATATGAGTGATTCTTAAAGAGAATCAAGTACTTGGGGCAAATAATTGACAAAGACGGAAGACGTCCCGACCCAGATAGGGCAACGATAATAAAGAATATGTCAGCACCAGAAAATGTGTCGGCTCTCCAAAGTTTTTAAGGGGAACAGGGATATAGACTGAACGCTGGTCAACCGACACACACTCCCAAGTCTTTCAAATGCTGACACCCATTATCGGAGACATTTCTCTGACATTTTGATATGAGTTGTGTTCAACTAGTGTTTTTAGATAATGATTATTAATTGCAGATGAACGTCCTCTACCACACTGACCATCAAGTGTCGTATCTCCACTGCGGACTCCTTGATTATCACTGAGTTCAAGTGGAACACATTTATCGAGATGGTTATTTTGTTGGCCCTAAACATTTCACTGAGACAAGGTTCACTTTTTCATTTTACTTACCTTCATTTTTAAGTTTAGACATTTAAATTCTCTATTATCTTTTCATTTTATCAATTTTAAAGAGATTCTTTATCCATCATCTCCAATGACATTTTGATATGGATTGTAAAAGTTCAAGTCTAGTGTTTTAGATAAAAAATTTTTAGATAATCAATTAATTGCAGATGAACGTCCTCTACCACATTGACCATCAAGTGTCGTATCTCCAGCGGACTCCTGAAGATCACATTTATCGAGTTTATTCTCCACTTGAGATGGTCTGATTTTGTTGAAATACTGATGATCTGAGACATTTCTCTGACATATGGATTGTGTTCAGTTTTTTTAGAAACATCAATATCACCAATGTTCTTGGAATGTTGACATTTAGCAAAAAGCTAAAAAAATAAAATATTCAAAATGGAGGGTATATAATAGTTTAAGTTAAATTCTGACAGAGAAAGAAACCCGAAAAGTAGACTACTTATACCCCTTTTCAATAATACCTTCTTTTCGTTTTGTTTTGTTTTTGTTTTTCTGTGTTAGCAATTTTAATATTCTGATAACAATATTAATCAGCTCGTAAAAGTATAATGATTCATACTTGTTTAACTGAAACTTCCATTAATTTAAAATATGTTAGACTTTTCGAGAATAATTAGAACAAGTATTGTAATTACAATTAGATTAAAATTTGTTACGCACATAGATATTATATATTTCATTGAATACGACATACAAGGTGCTTTAACTTAGTTTTTTTTTACACAATTTCTCATGTAAGCTAATATTTTTTTTTTCTTTTTGGATGATAAATAATATAAAAACTTTCCGAAGGTTCTTTTTTCCGAACGCTTCCGGATAGTTTTTATATAATTTATCATCTGAAAAGAAAAAATATTATTAGCTCACATGAGAAATTGTATAAAAAAACTAAATCAAAGCACCTTGTCTGTCGTATTCAATGACATGTGCATGAAAGAAAGATTGCTGTCTAAACACACACACAAAACATATATATATATATATATATATATATATATATATATATATATATATATATATATATATATTTATTTACCAGTTAAAAAATTTGGGGTCGCCCTACATTCATGTAAAAACGCCTTAAAATGAGATATTTTTGTATTGTTTTAAATGATGATGCTTCAGTATATTTTACATAATTCTCCTGTGTTCATAAAAGTGTTTTTCTGGACACAAAGTGTGTAAAAACTGTCCTTTGTACGACCATAATGGCAATATCTACACCCAAACTAATGGCGTTAATTTGACAAATCCTCTCGGCCAGTGCTTCTGTATCTATTGCATGTCTCACGATATTTAAACAAGTCCCTAAACCCAAAATATATGTCTGCTATATAGACGATATTTTTATTTTAACGAAAGACAAAAAAGAAATTGATACTCTCAAAAGAAAATCAATTTTTGAAAGGGCAGGAACATATGGAATGGCGGTCAGCTCCGAGAAATCCAAAGTGATAGTGAATAGCACAAACAGTAACACCTGTGTCAACAATACGATGAACGGGAATTTACTAGAGGAAGTGTCCAGTTTTAAATACTTAGGAGTAATCTTGTCTAAAGATGGTAACTGCAGCTCGGAAATCTGTACACAGAGTTGCTACAATCATGGCAGCGATGGCCAAATTGACAAGAATATGGAGGAGCAAAATCAGCTTCCAAAGAAACTATCGACTATACAAATCGTCAGTATTGCCAACGTTGTCTGAAAATTTTGTGTGAATTGATTGGAGGGTTTTTGAAATATTAGAAAAAAAGTTATCTCGATAATAATTTGGCACGCTGTGTATATATATATATATATATACATATAAATATGCACACATATATATATACACATATATATGTACATATATATATACATATATATATATATATATATACACATATATATACACATATATATACACATATAAATATATACACGTATATATACACACATATATATACACACACACACACACATATATATATATATATATACATACACATATATATATGCATACACACACATACACACACATATATATATATATATATGCAATATTTACTTAATGAAAACACATCAGTATAGACTAAGTGACCAAATCAACAAAGATGAGGATATTAGTATAATTCCATCATGAAAAAGTGTCAACACTATCACACATTATCAGACATTACTTGGTAGGCCTGAGAGCGCACTGACTAAACGTTGTGTCCGATAGAACAAAAACAAGGATATGAATGGATTATGAGTAGCGGTTTATTCCTTGTTTCCCATTTAAGATCAGCTTTCCCGTTCCTTCTAAAGTCTACTTCAAATCTATATTTCTAACGACTTTATTTACTAATTATTTATTTATATTTTTTCTCCTCGATTGGAGTAGATAGGTTCGCATATCGCTAGCTTCACACACCTCTTCGATCTTTTGGACAGGAACAGAGGTTTATCCCTTTTTTTCCTCTTTAGGATCAGGTCTCCGATTCCTTCTAAAGTCTACTTCAACTCTTTAAATCTAACGTCTCCGACTGAACTATAAAATTTTGTTTTGTAATTATTATTTTTCTCATCAATAAGTGTAGATGGTTTCGCATATCGTCTGGTTACACCCCATTCACTGTCTTTTGAGCAAGGTTAGAGATTTATCCCCTGTGTCGTGTTTAGGATTGGGTTTACGGTCCCTTATACATGATAAATTAATTCTATACTTCTCCGCCTAAACTCTGAAAGTATTTTCATTCACTTTCACTCCCAGTAGACCATTGCGTCCTAGTAGCGTTATCGCCTTGCTTGGGGTGGATTGGTTAAAAAGAAAGAGCAATATTTCATGTCAAACTTTCACAGAAGATCAGGAAGACCTGAAACCGAACCGGTCGAAATGCAGTGAGAGGAGGAACAAAGATGAACATATTAGACAGAATTATTCTCTGTTTTTCAACTGCATTGTTTAATGTTACTTCGCATCCAACACTTTAACAACTGAGCTTACCTGCGAGCGACAAGTCGGTAATGTGAGCTTTTGAAGTCGTGCACGAAGCGAGGAAAGAAAGCGAGTCTCAAGTAACGAGATCAAAAACTGAGGAAGTTTTTCTTTTCCGCTTCAGCAGGGACAGTGAAAAATGATATGGAAACACGCATACACAAACGTAGACAAGCATCTCCATACGCATATATATGCATGCATAGATATATACATACATGTATGAATGTGTATATATAAATATTTATACAAATACACATACATGATTTATGCATATATTCACACTGAAAGACGCTTACATGCACTCCCTTATACCCACACACTTACGTGCATATATATATATATATATATATATATATATATATATATATATATATAGATGAATGTATATATATATATTTATACATAGATACGCAAACATATATTCACCTGTCTAAACAGTTACATTCGCTCTCTTAAACCCACTCATATATATATATATATATATTTATATATATGAATGTGTATATACACATATACATACGCAATATATACAAGCATGTATACATGTACATATTCATATACAGATACGTACATTCAATTACACCTACAGACACAAAAACATATATATAAGCATATTTACAGGCGTATACACTTACATGTTATCTGATATTCATACATACCTATATATATATATATGTGTGCATTCACATACACAAGTAAATATATACAAGAGTGCATGAATATATATATATATATATATATATATATATATATATATATGCATGTGTGCGCATGTGTATGTGTGTGTGAATATTTCAGATTATATTCTATAAAAGGGCAATATGAATAAAGACAAAAGGAAAACTTAACTTACTGATGTGTTTCGTCCTCTGAGGGACTTTATCAAAACAAATGCTAAGATTTTATTTTGTAGCCAGTATTTATATGCAAGAATTAAAATGTTATTGGCTTTTCAATTTTTCCAATTCTAGGAACGCTCACAAATATTTTATCAATTTTTCTGCAAAGTCAATCAAACTACTGAATACGTGACACAATTCAATGTCTAGCATATAAATGTGAGTAAATGATTTTTTATTTATGTAATTTAGTATTAAATTTATTTCAGTTTGGGATTAATTTTTGTGTTACATGAGGTTAATGACTGAACCGGTTTTTCAATTTTTTAACATGTCATGTATCTTGGCTTGGGAAAGTAATAATTCTTTCAGGAATGGAGACATTGGAAAAAAACATTTATATTTTGATACGAATTTTTCTCTTTAGTAAGTTACTTTCTTTTTTAATAAGTGTAGCTTTTTTTTTTAAATGAATGTTGTAACTGGATTTATTTTTATGTATAACTAATGCACATTATTTACATTATTCGGACTATTGTTCTCATCTTTGACGCCATATTTATTACAACGTTTCGGCCGTTGTACGCTCCGGCCTTCTTCAGGTGGTTGGAATGTCGAACTTAACCCTTTATTTCGCTCACTGGGTAGACTGTTCTAGATCCACGTGCCATGTTTAATGGATGTCAGCTATCAGTTATCTCCTGTTAATTCCCCTCTCCAAGCCCCCCCGCCACTGCCTTAAGGACACATAGCACAGTGGATAAAGGCGTTGGTTTGATCCAGTGACAGAACCCAAAGAGTGTGAGTTCAATGTCCGGTTAAGGCAGTGGAGAACTTTCAGGGGGAAATTAACAGGAGATAACTGATAACTGACATCCATTAAACACGGCACGTGGAACTAGAACAGTCTACCCCAGTGAGCGAAATAAAGGGTTAAGTTCCAACCACCTGAAGAAGGCCGGAGCGTACAACGGCCGAAATATGGCGACAAAGATGAGGACAATAGTCCGAATAATGTAAATAATATTCTAATGCATATTATTTACATTATTCGGACTATTGTTATACATAAAAATAAATACAACAGATATATATATATAAAAAAAGCAACACTTATTAAAAAAGAAAGTAAGTTACTTAAGAGAAAAGTATATATATATACAGTGATTTAAGAAAAGTTTTTAGCCAGGAGAAATAAACTGCATCCAAATTCAAAATTTAATTACAGAAACTGTTATAGAGTAGGTCTTCTAGTTTCACTGCTTTTATTCGATTTTTCATGGATTTGATGGAATTATCAACAATCGTCTAATCCATATTTTCCCTCTCCTTTAGCAATGTTTCTTTAAGGGTTGCTATTGACGTGATTTTGGTTGCACGCTCTCGAAGTTTTCGGTCAAGGTGCTCCCAAACATGCTCTATTGGATTCATGTCAGGATTTTGGGCTACCCATGGCAGACTTGATTCCTTGCGATTCCTTCCAGGCATTTGTATGATATGACGCTCCATCTTCTTGAAAAAGGTAGACATTCTTGTCAATCTGATTGGT
>CAHIKZ030000913.1:2060000-2102500 GCA_903632075.3 Acanthosepion pharaonis | reverse complement strand
TAAATGCTCTATACCAGCGAACATTTGCCAAACGAAGCTAAGTTTAATAAATTGCAATTGGCGTTCGCTCATTGTTTTCCTTACTTAACTCTATCCTTCCACAACTTCCTGTTCTTACAAATTTACTCCCACTAAAGTCCAGACAAATGTAACAAACCTAAATCAAATCACCGGGGTCCCGTGATTTGCGTATTTTCTTCTTCTATGATTATGAATGAACAAAAAAGTTATCTAGCATTTAATTTTTTTTTAACCCTTTGTCGTTCCTGGATGTCTCAAGTATCAAATTTTCAACGTGAGGTGATTGTTATCTTTAAGAAAGAACATCCAAATTGGGAACTGAAAAAATGCCAAAAAATTTTGCCAAATTTATTTAGTTTGAACAGCACATCTTACATTTGTGTTTTCGTTCTGCTTTAAGCTATTATTTCTCTCCTTTGCTTCTGTTTCAAGTAACTGTAAATAAACTTCCAACAATTAAATAAACTATACCAATTTTTTTGCGTTGTGAGGGGGGGGTACCCTGTAGATAAGCCTTCACCATTATAATCGAATTATATATGCGGATTGTCTTATTGTTCAGTTCTATAAACTGAGCTATTGGAGAGTTCATACATACATACATATATATATATATATATATATATATATATATATATATATATATATATATATATATATATATATATATATATATATATATATATATCATATATATATAATATATATATTACTTATATATATATATATATATATATATATATATATATATTTCAATTAAAAGGTGCAAATATAATTTATAAATTCATGAATCATTCATACAACCTAAAATTTAAATTCAAACTCAGCGTTGCGACTGCACGTTCAAAAACACATTTCTCATAGCATTTTTTCGGATTGCATCTCTATTTTCGTTGTCCTCTTATTACTGAGAAGTAAAAACAAGAACAAAATCTACTTCCATACCTGATGATGTCTGTAGGAACAGACGAAAGCTTGTAAAAATAAAAAGACCTTATGCAACTGGAATTTATAAACGGGGATCATATCATTCATATACAGGTTCGAGGTTGATGTATCTTATTTATATAGTTTGTGACGATGTATTCTCGCCATTTAAATCATTAACCTCTATATTTGTTTTTGTATGAATGATTCATGAATTCATAATATATATATATATATATATATATATATATATATATATATATATATATATATCATATAAGATATATATATAATATATCATATAAGATATATATAAGATATATATATATATATATATATATATATATATATATATATATATATATATATATATATATATATATATATATATATATATATATATGATATGTATATGATATATATATATATATCATATATATATGATAGATATATATGATATATGTATATGGTATATATATATATGATATATATATGATATATATATATATGTGATATATATATGTGATATATATAATATATATATATATATAATATATATATATGACATATATATAGATATATATCATCTATATACATCAGATATATATATATATATATATATATATATCATTTATATATATATATATATAACGGATAATTACTTAGGTTTTCAGTTGTTATATAAAACTCACAAGATTGATTTGGCAATCATAGAAAGAATTTTAAATTTGAAAGCTTATATAAATATTGTGAACGTTAATATTTCTAATTCAATAAATACAGGGTACGATGCATAAATTATCGCCATTTTATATGTCTTGACTCTATAGTAGGATTAGTTGGACACTGTTTGTGAGAAAAAGACCGCCATGACGTAATTCAATCCGCCAGATCTTTGGAAACGGAATCCTGTACTACTTGGCATTCCTGCTGCAAGCTTTAATACGAATAGTGCAGAAGATTCGGAAAAAGTTCTATGATATATCCAGTCAACATCGTGGTGTTTGGAATGATGACTAGTGATCGCAACGTTATAGGCCCATTCATCTTCCCACAAGGCCTCAGAATCAATACGGAAGTCTACATCAAATGCCTTGAGAAGGTTGTGCTACCCTGGGTAAAGAGGCAGGGTGTGGAAAGACCCAATATCTGGCAGCAGGACTCTGCACCCTGCCACACAAGCAGGAGAACCCAGTCATTGCTGTCAGACAATTTCTGTAACGACTTCACCCCTTACATCTGGCCACCTAAATCGCCAGACTGCAACCGTCTTGATTATTATGTATGGTGCGCAGTTGAGCGAGAAACCAACAAAATTCCTTGTAACACCAAAGATGAACTGAAGGCGAGAATAATGGCAGGATTGGCCAACTTAAACAAGAAGACAGCCCAGAAGATTTACAAAAGATTCCGAAGTCGTCTGGATGCTGTAGTTGATGCCAATGGCGATTTTATTGAGTAAATTTATTCTTTAGTATTTGAAGATTTTTTTTTTGGTAATTATTGCTATTAAAATGAGATGTCTGTATTATTTTCATTTTTGCGTAATTTAAACGAAAATGTATCCATCGCACTATATATATATATATATATATATATATATATATATATATATATATACGTCTTTGTGTGTGTGCGTTTGTGTGAGAGAGAGAGAGAGAGAGAGATATATATGAATTTGAATGCGTGTATCTATGTATTGAATATATATATATATGTGTGTGTGTGTATGTGTGTGCGTCTGTATATATATATGTATTAGAGTGCGGGTATGTATGAATTGAATACACACACACACATATATATATATATATATATATATATATATATATATATATATATATATATATAGTGTATTGGTGCAGCAGATCATTATTCATGTGAAGCTGTAATTAATAATAAAGGTTACGGCACTAAATATTGATAAATAATTTTTGTTTGCTCATTTTTACTAGAACTTTTTTGCTTTAAATATAATAATATTCATGCGGTCTTAAACTTATTTTGCCGGCAAATTTGAATAATTTAAATTAATCCAGCATTATTATTTATTGTTAAATTGATATATTGTCTTTATTTTCTCCTAAAACTCTACGAAATTTTGAACGGCTCATGATCAAACATAATAGACATTCCTTGTCTGTTATGTTTATATATATATATATATATATATATATATATATATATATATATATATATATATATATATATATTTGTTTTTTGTGTGTGTGGAAAGACGACCAATCTTCGCTACACTAAATCATAGATTCTTCCAATCACTATGAGTTGGACTCATAGGAACGTCGTTGCAAACGATGTCGCACGCTTTGACACACTAACTACGGTATTTGCTATTATATTATTATTCCATGTAATTAAACAGTTTCGTCACAAATATTTTGTTCCACTATTTTCCTTGGAATGGTATTAACCAAAACTATGTTCTTATATAAGCTGTCACGTTTTTAAAAAATAATAGTACTGACGTTGTAAGGATTTTTGGTCTCGCGTCAAACAAAGATTTGAAAAATACACAGTATGAAGGGCTTAGATCGTGAAAAAACAGTTAATAGAACACTACAAATATTGGAATATCAGGAGTTTTTATATAATGATGCAAAAATCAAATGAAGTAAAGTTTCATTCACGCCTGATGCGGTCGGAAACTCCATTAGCAAATTTTCATATAATCCTGAAGAATGTGTTACGTTTTTGTCGTATTACGGAAGATATTAAGAAATATTAGAAAAAACAAAGTTTGCCAGAGCTGGTCAGAGGGAGAAAAAAACAACTACGCCTACTTTTAAGGAAAATGTGCACATCAGAGGACACGAAAAATATTGTAATTATATTTTGTCTGAAAAACCAGGAAATCTAACGTTTGACAATTTAATTTTGTCTGAAATTTTCATTAAAAGAAGCTGCCTATTTCCTACACGTTGACAATGCCTAAATTTCACAAAAAAAAAATAATAATGAGGATGTTGGCATAAGGCCACAGATATATATCATTATGGAAGAAGCTCACTGACCATTATCTGACTACCAGTATCCGTATCGAATAATATTTTATTAGTTTGACATAAGGCCAGTTGTATATAGTATTCAGGGACAAGCTAATTGACCATTATCCCACACAGTCTCCGTATTGAAAAAGCTTTAATAGTTTAGCATAAGGCCACAGTTATAGAGCATTCACGGACGCTGACCATTAACCTACACCAAGTTTTCGTATTTAGCTTTTAATAGTTTGGCATAAAACCACAGCTATCTGGCATTCAGTGACATGCTCGCTGACAATTATCCTACACCGTGTTTCCGTATTAACTAAGATTTAATAGTTTGGCATAAGGCCACTAGTACAGAGCATTCAGTGACAAACTCGCTGACCATAATCCTACACCGTGTCTGTATATTGACTAAGCTTTTAATAGTTTGGCATTTTGGGACAAGTTCGGTGACCATTATTCCACACCGTGTCTTATTAGTTTGACATAAGACCACATTTTTCGAAAGAAGCGAATACAGAGAACGGGTGCATGTAGTGTAGCAGAAGGTCTCTAAGCGACCCTCTTTCAGGTTTTGAATCCAATGTTTTCCTTCTCCTAGACTGATTGCGACCGAAGACTTAGGTCCAGGTCTTTCCTGCTGATCAGCCATAGTTGAGGATAGAAGCAGTGGATTTGTACCTTTCTCAAGGGTATTTGAGTAGCATCCTGAATTTTTAAGTGAAGTAACAATATTTATATTATTCTGACTATTGTCCTCATCTTTGTCGCCATATTTATTACAACGTTTCGGCCGTTGTACGCTCCGGCCTTCTTCAGGTGGTTGGAAGCCCGGGGCGTACAACGGCCGAAACGTTGTAATAAATATGGCAACAAAGATGAGGAGAGTAGTCCGGATAATGTAAATAATGTACATAATACCTCATCTCAGAAATATAGACAGGTACTGAATGTAAAAACCTCGACTGGAATTCGAACCTCGTATTCCTTTTCTCGTTGCGAGCTGCATTACCCCACCGTACATCATAAAATCGTATTGTCAATAGCGAATTTGAAAATTTTAAACGGAACGAACCATCTCCACATGTGTTTGATTTTTGTGCAACTTCGAGTAAAGGTATAGGAATTCGTTCCAATATTGTAACAATACTTGAACAGGATGCAGAATTGAAAATGGCAAACACTTGCAGAAGAATTTCAGATAATTCTAAATTTAAGACATGATGCTGCAAAGAATGAAAACAATGCTTTACAAGAAAATATAGTGCGATCAAAGGGGCGGGGAATGACTTCACCGAATACGTGTTACGTTTGCGGTGGAATTCATTTTAAGGCGGATTGGCCATTCAAAAATAAAGCTTCTAATGTAGAAAACTGGGCCATAAGTCATTGCAAAACAAAGCAAAGAAAACAATGTAAGATAGTAAATATTTTATTGGCAACTAAAATCTGAATCAGATAAAAATGGAGAACGCCTTTAAATAAATTGAAAAAAGAATGTGCGGTGTGGAATTGGTTCAAGAAATGTCAAAAATCTTTTGAAGACCTAAAGAATTTGGTAACATTTGAATTATCGTTACTGTATTTCAATACTGATTTAATTGTAGCCTCAAATGATAGCGATTTTGGTATTGGAGCAGTAATTTGTTTACATTCAAGGATAGGATGGTAAAATAAAAAAAATGCCCATATATCTAGAACGCTAATAGCGGCTGAAAAAAGTATAATCAAATCGAGAAAGAAACCCTGCCTATTATCTTTGCAGTGAAAAATTTCACAAAAGAATATACGGTAGGAAATTCATTCTGCAAACAGAGCAACAACAATTACTGACTGGTTCTAAGAAATGATTTTCCGATACATAGTTTCAACAAGTTGCTACGATGAAGAACGCTTTTACTAAACTATGATTTTAAAATTTAAGAGTATTTACCATGAATGAAACTGGGACATGCAGATGATTTGTCCCTACTGGTTCAAAAAAATTAAGGAACATTTTGAGATGATCATTGTTTCTTTAAGGTCTGAAAAGGAGGTAAAAAGTGATTTGTGTAAAACAATAAGAGAACTACCCGTTACTTTAGACGAAATTAAAATACTATCCAAGAAGAATGACTACATTTTCAAATGGATGAATAACATAAGTGAGATGGGAAGAAAGGATACCAAACCAAGTGATATAAAAAAAATTAAGTCTTTTTTACATGTGTGATGAAATCCTGGCAAAAAAAGAATTTTAAAGCAGTTTCATGTTGAACGTTCTGGGATGTCGAGAATTAAACCCCTGATGAGACCTTAAGTGGTATATTGGCCTAAAATGAACCAGGATATTCAAAATTTGGTTAAGTCATGCAGAGTTTGTGCTCTAGCGACAAAATTACCACCTGTAAATTATCAACCCTGTCCTAGATTTGGTCTAAGTTGTGTGTTTACGCGGAACATTTGAATGGCGCGTATTACTTAATTGTCGTCGACACTTTTTGAAAATGACCTGAAATATTTAAATTTAGAAGGCCTGCTTCCACAGTAACTGTAAATTTTCTTCGTGAACTGTTTTTGAGATATGGAATTCCAGATACTATAGTGTATGATAATGGCACGCAATTTACTTCGAGTGAATTTCAATTTTTTCGCAAATACTATTGTTGAGATGTTGTGAGTTTCCCGCGTGTCGGTGTATGAATCAAGACAAACACAGTTGTAGAGGAAAATACTTGTATATTCATAAAGGCAATTAACAATAGAGTGATTATTAGAACGAAGGTTGGTTAGTACGAAACAATATCCAAAGTCTATAGTCCAACGCTATGTACCGGGAAAGCTTATCTGGACTGCTAACCCTGACGCCCTGTCCCTCTCTCTCCAGAGCTGACTTATATAAGAGGGACCAGTCCATTACTAGTTAGAAGGTGGGTGCGCCCCAACAACTATGCAGCTGAACCTATAAAAACGCCGCCATATTACCCATGATCAAATGGTCCGGCTGAAAATTTTGATACGTTCAAAGGGATGTTAAAGAAATCAAACGGAGAGGATAAAGAAGTAATGCTCCAACAGTTTAAGAATTTATAGACAGACCACTGACTTTAAAACTGTACCGGGGATGTCGCCAGTGGATGTAATGTTTGACAGGAAAATAAAAAAAAATTGACATTACGAAATTAACTATAAAATCTTTCAAAGGTAGGGATAAAGCTTTCTTCAGTATTTACAAAGCAGGAAAGGAAGGTTGGGAAGAGATGTTTACTCGTTCCCCCACGAGGATGAGATGTGACACAAGGTCTTTTTAAAGTGAGGACCCGAACGCATACACCCTGGCAAAGGACAAAAATTGCCCACAGCCCCCGCAAAGGTCCGTTGCGCTGGCCTCGATTCGAGCACCGACCCCCCTCTTGTGCAATGGGAGGGCGCGGCCTCGGACAGCTTTTCCCCAGGGCTGGGCACCTCTTCAGTATAATTTTCCTCAGTTGCCCCCTCTGTTCTTTGACAGAGAAGCCCCTGAGCGCACTCTGCCCAAAGACAAAGACGCAACTGAGAGATTATAAGCCATCTTAGTCAAAAGGCCGAGACGGGATAAAAAGGTTGGGAAGATGATGAAATAGTAAATCGCATTAGTATATATAGTACAAGGTCGAAATTGGTAACATGAAAGGTAATTAAACCAAGATATGCTAAAATAAATAAATAATCAATGAAGCGATTTACATATGGATGCGTTTGATGGAAGAGTCTATGTTCAACATTTTAAGCTGACTCTTGATTGAACTGCACCCCGTAATTAAGTAATCGATATCTTTCTGCTTTTTTTATTGTAAAGAAAATTATTTTAAATATATATATATTTTTTTTTTGGTTTGGTCATAAATTGCAAAAAGTAATTGTAGTTTAGATTTTATGTTCCTCCAGAATGGAAACATAAGATAGTAGGTCAAATCGTAATATCTGTTCTGCTTTAATTTTAAAAGTATTATAATTTAATTTTAAAAGTATTATATTTCTAGTGGTTTTGTGTGTATCTGTGTTTGTATTTATGTTTGTGTGTTTGTGTGTGTGTGCGTGTGTACTTTTATTTGCTATAAATATTAAAGTGTGAAGAAGCCCAAAATTATGGAGTTATCTTCTCTTTTCTTTCAACTTTATGATCTTTCTAAATACCCGCCTCTCTGAACATACCTACACTGGTGAAAATAAGCTTAAGACCGATGGTTAAAGTTTTATTCATTTCAAAATATGTTTCTAATAAAACAATATAAATTAGTTTTTATTGTGTACGCTTTATGCAGAATATATCTCTTTCGAGTGAGATAAAAATTGTATATTTTTCTACAACTTGAAAAAATTTAATGCTGTATTAATCTAAATTATTCAATTTGCCGACAAAATAATTTTAAGACCGCATGGTTATGATGCAAATAATTTGCTAAATGGTTAGTCACATGGCTGGTCATTAATGCATTATATAGTGTAATAACTGTGGATTGTTATATAATTAATTCACTATGGGAAAGCATACTTGTCTTAGTCCAGTGACTAGATCAAAAATAGTGTTACTTTATCAATAAAACGTTTCTTTTATTAATATAAGTAAGCAACTAAAAGGCAGCAAAACGGCTTGTGTTCAGGATTGGAAGCTTTACCAGGATACTGAACAATATAAGGATAGGCAAAGATCGGGACCCCCAAGAAAAACAACAGTGTAACCTAACCTTTCCGAAGCTAACCGAAGGCTGATGGCCGTGGACATTTTCAGCCAATTATCTGGTAAAACTGGCGTTACTTTTACGCCGCAAACTGCCCGAAACCGTCTAAGAGAAATTGGATCATTCGGCCGCATTTATTATTTCGGGGAGGAACCGACTCTCAAGCGACTGAATTTTGCTAAAAGTCACTTTCAATGGACGGCCGATGACCGGTACAAAGTTCTTTGGAGTGACGAGTCACGCTTTTGCATCTTTGGATCGGATGGAAAAACTTTGTCAGACGCTGCCCAACCGAGGAATTCCATCTTAAATGTGTCAAAAAAGACGGCGAAAGCGGGGTGGGGTGTAATGGTGTGGGGTTCACTCAGTAGCTTTGGTATTGGTTCAATTGTTAAAGTTGATGGAAAACTCAACAGTGTAGGCTATATGCAGCTATTTATGAACATATTCTGCCATATTTGACTAACCAAATGCCACCTGGAGCTATTTATCAACAAGATAAAGCCCCAATCCCAAAGCCAACAAAATAATGCAATATTTTGATCACCACAATATGGATGTCACTGAGTGGCCTCCACAGAGTCCGGATCTTAATCCGATTGAAAAAAATATGGAATTATATTTTTGAAAGAGTTCATGCTAAAAAACGTACAAATTTAGCCCATTTATACGATTATTTTAAGCAAATATGGCAGAGCATTTTAAATGATTTTATGCTCACTTATCAAGCTCGATTCCTAGGTGATGTGAAGCTGTAATTAATAATAAAGGTTACGGTACTAAATATTGATAAATAATTTTTTTGGCTCATTTTTACTAGGACTTTTTTGCTTTAAATATAATAATATTCATGCGGTCTTAAACTTATTTTGCCGGCAAATTTGAATAATTTAAATTAATCCAGCATTAAATTTTTTCAAGTTGTAGAAAAATATACAAATTTTTACATCATTCAAAAGAGAAATAAATTCTGCATAAAGCGTACAAAATAAAAACTAATTTCTATTGTTTTATTAGAAAACATATTTTGAAATGAATAAAACTGTAACCATCAGTCTTAAACTTATTTTAACCAGTGTATAAACCGATATGCTGTCATATAATGTCTGTTTTTGGAAGGCGAAAATGCTGCAAACATTCACAAGAGGTCACTGAATGTTTATGGAAAAGCTGTACTTGTGCAAGCGCAGATTAGATGTGAGTCAGTAAAGTTACAGTAAATTCGACAGAGAAAGAATAAACTGATATGAGTGACAACTTTCCGCTTTTAATGAGGATAAAGCCAAACAGGCTGATGCTTTAATTACAGATGAGCGAATAATTATTGCTTTTTAAACTCTTAAAAAACCTAAGGCGAGTCATAGCATTGTTAACAGTTCCACTTGACTACTAAAAGTTCTAAAAGATTACATGAAAAGGTAGCGGGTGTTAGTTTCTTAAGAGATTCTCGGGTTTCACAGAACGGATGAAGTAGACACTCAGACGACAGCAGTTCTCAAACGGTAAGAGGAAAGAAATAACATGGTTAAGAAAGCAGCAATGAAGCTGCTAGAAAACGGCTAATACATATATTCATTCCAAGGTAGACTACGGCGATTCAAAGAGAAAGAGATGAGACCGGGTAATGGATTAGGATTTCTAAGACTTTTATGTTAATTTGGGATGCTTTGTGCATTTCTAAAATGAAATCTTTTGTAATTAAAGCAAAACCAGCACTACTTCTTACTGACCATCGTAATGATAATTAAACAGGAAGACTTGTTTTTAAGCATTTCCCCCCAAGCAAGACGAGAGTGCCACTAGCACGCAAGGGGTTACAGAGATTGGGAGCGAGAGTAAAGACGCGTGATAGAGGAAAGGATGAAGAGAAGAACGGCAAATAGATCAAGGCATCTCGAGATGTCAATTGACATTACATTTAAATAGTTGGTGATTATACCAAGGATACAATAGGAAGGGAATTCCACAGACGGAAGGTGCGAGACATGAAGCTATTAAAGTAGAAGAGACGGCCACATTTAACCGTTTCGACATAAAAAGGGTGGGACTGTGATGCCAGCCTAGTAGCACGCCTAAATTAATGAAAAAAAGATTTTGCAACCTGAAACTTGTTTTTTTTTTTATTTTGACAAGCGTTTGGTCCTTCTATTACCATTTCTCGCTCGATTAAAAAAAAGAAGTGATATTACTTTTCCCCCGATAGTCATACGTGACTGAGAAGGTAAGAGACTATCATGAACAGATTTAGAATTCAGTGTCTATTTTACTATGCTTTATCCACTCCTACTATTGACTTTGTACATTATACTAAACACTTCATTATACTAAACACTTCATTATATTAAACACTTCATTATATTAAACACTTCAGATACTTCGTCGTATGGATCAGTTATAACAAATTTATATGAGAAAATTAAATTGAACATACAATAGTCTACATTATTTACATTATTCGGACTATTGTCCTCATCTTTGTCGCCATATTTATTACAACGTTTCGGCCTCTCAGTATCTGTCTATATTTCTGAGATGAGGTATTATGTACATTATTTACATTATTCGGACTATTGTTCTCATCTTTGTCGCCATATTTATTACAACGTTTCGGCCTCTCAGTATCTGTCTATATTTCTGAGATGAGGTATTATGTGCATTATTTACATTATTCGGACTATTGTGCTCATCTTTGTCGCCATATTTATTACAACGTTTCGGCCGTTATACGCTCCGGCCTTCTTCAGGTGGTTGGAATATCGAACTGAACCCTTTATTTCGCTCACTGGGGTAGACTGTTCTAGTTCCCCGTACTATAATTAATGAATGTCAGTTATCAGTTATCTCCTGTTAATTCTCCTCTCCAAGTTCTCCACTGCCTTAACCGGGTTTTGAATTCACACTCTTTGGGTCCTGTCTCTGGATCTAACCAGCGCCTTTATCCACTTGCTATGTTCGACATTCCAACCACCAGAAGAAGGCCGGAGCGTATAAAGACCGAAATGGATGCCAGTTATCAGTTATCTCTTGCCTAATTCCCTCTTCAAGTTCTCCACCGCCTTAACCAGATATTGAACTCACACTCTTTGGGTCTTTTCACTGGATCTAACTAACGCCTTTACCCGCTGTGCTGAAGAAGGTCGGCGAGTACAACGGCCAAATCGTTGTAATAAATATGGCAACAAATATGAATACAATAGTCCGAATAATGTAAATAGTATAAATATTTTAATAACAATTGTTCTTATGAGCTTCCTTCTTTGCTACTCCGATCACATAAATTTTAGCGTCCTACTAAATTCGTAACAAAGGCTCATCGTTTTACAGCTGAACTAGTAAATGCAACTATAAGTTCTATTCTAATGGTTTCTTTTCTAGCACTTTTTCTAGCGTTACTCTTTTCCGGCTTCTATCTTCCCTGCTACTTACAACCGTCAAAAATGTAAATGTAATATCTATCGCCATCTTCTGTCTTCCTGTATCCTGTTCTTATATTGTCCTATCTCCTCACAAAGGTTTTCACATTTTCTTTCACTGTTAGTTATCAGTTCCGTTTTAGTGGTAGTATAGACTTCATTGGGGTGAAATGATTAAAAAAGTTTAAGTTTAGCAATCTTGCTCTGTATTTTCTGGTATTTCGTCAGATATCAATAATATTGTACTCGATGTCACCGGCGATCATCCTGACGGTAAATATATCCTCCCGATTAAATCTAACTGCACTATCAACACTGATACACCAGAAGATTTTATTCTCTCGAGTTCCTTGACGTCTAAATACAGCGAACAGATTTCTTTCTATTGAATCCCAATGTCTTCAGGTCACATCTTATTTCATAGATGACTCAAAGATCAGATAACATAATTCGAAAAAGTGGAAAACCGCATTACGCCATATTTAAACTCTCATGACAAGTAATGTTGTCTGTGGCAAGTTTTTTTTTTTTTGGTTTTTGGTTTTTGGTTTTCTTGTTTGTTTGCATGTTTTTTGCTTTATGTGTCATCGATCGTCGAAGGATACTCGAAACATGTTGATTTAACAGCTATCAGCATATAAGCTGTTGAATTACCGTGGAGTGATGTAAGGACATTAATTCTGTGAAGCACGGGTCAGCAATCTACATCTGTTTACAGTTATTATAAAATGTTTATTCATTAGTTTAAAATACAATAAATTAAAAATTTGCATGTGTACGAATATTCGTATTCCCCCACTGTATATATATATATATATATATATATATATATATATGTATATATATATATATATATATTTATATATTGGGTCACTAACACACAAAAAAGAGAATGTCTCATATCGAGAATATTTAACATCGAAAACGTAAGAAAAAAATGAATTATTTTTAATAATCTCCACCCTTTGTCTGATGACAATCACTTGAGACCGGAAACTCGTGCAGCAAAATTATGGAAACTAAAGCATAATATTCTAAAAAAAATCCACATTACAACCAAAAACGTTTGCGGTTTCTCTCTTCTTTTTAATATACACATTTTTCTCTAGTTGGAACTACTATAACCTCTTCCTTTTATATATATATATATATATATATATATATATATATATTACTCCTCATTGGACTTGTTCAGATGACCGAAAATGATAGATTCAGTGAATCATGAAAAAAAGAAAAATATCATTCATTTTAAAAAAGTTATGTTGTACCATCTGGTTAACGCATAATTGGAAAAATTGACCTTTAAACAAGACAACGATTCAAAATTCTCTTCTAAATTATGCCAAAATTACATTGAGTTAAAACAACGGAATAAAACTTTGGAAGTTATTGATTAAGCCGACTCTCTATTCTGACTCCTCTCCCACTGAATTAGTATGGGAGGAATTTGAAAGGAGAGTTCAAAGAGAATACCCAAATAGTGAAAGTGAGCTTTTCAGTGAAGAATGCTTGGGAATGTCTGACATATATATATATATATATATATATATATATATATATATATATATATATATATATATATATTCATTCAGTTTTTGAAATTATGCATTTTTGGTCAGTAGATCAATGTGAAAGTTAAACTATTTGTTACTGTTCCATTTGAAGTGAAAAGTCTAATTGCCCCTCGGATTAAAGAGTTTCAAATATTTTCTGAAAATATTTGTACTGGATCGGTATGACTGGCGTTGGGACTGACATCTCTGTTCAACCTCCAAAAAATCTGGAAAATGCCCGTTTTTATTGACATGACTTATTTCTCATACAAAACAGAAAGGTTTTCCTTAAAAAATTAAGCCGACTACAAAATCCATTCTTATTTTATGAATTCTAACTTATATTTTTGTCCTGGCTGATAAAAAAATAGTTGCATTGCGTGTGGATGTTGATCTATTTATTATATATATATGTATATTTGGTGACAGGCATCGAGGGATAATTAGCAAGTTCGTTTCGTGATACTATCCGCAATTGAAATGAAACTCCACAGGATATCTATGTAAGTGCCAAGTCAGATAAACTTTGTACATATGTATGAATATTTAGCAAGTATAACAGCCTTGTAGAAGGTTAAAGTAGGAGAATACGAGGAGGAAATATGTGTAGTATGTATATTTCCGGTGAGAAGATTTGGCCAGATTTGTTAATCGGCAAACAAAATCCCATTTTATATTGGGTTTGAACACCGACCAATATTACAGAGAGAAAATATCCAACGATTCCAAAAACAAAGGCACATCTGTTGGTGTGTAAATGTATAAGTTGCGACAAAAATACATCCCACGTTTTAAACCGTCACTTGTGTGATGCTAGTGAACGTAGGCAAGTGGCAATGGCGTCTTCATCGAGTTAATGTTTTACCATTATGTGGGGTCTTTTTTTCCGCCGTACACTGTAGCTAACGTCTAACAATGATATGGATGGTATTTCTAAGAGGTATATGTAGAAGGTATTTCTAACTTACCCCGTATAAGCAGAAAGATATCAACAGATAGATAGATAGATAGATAGATAGATAGATAGATAGATAGATAGATAGATAAGAACAGAGATATGGATGGTATTTCTAAGAGGTATATGTGGAAGGTATTTCTACCTTACCCTGTATAAGCAGAAAGATATCAACAGATAGATAGATAGATAGATAGATAGATAGATAGATAGATAGATAGATAGATAGATAGATATCAATCGATGAGATAGATAGATAGATAGATAGATATCAATCGAGTGAGATAGATAGATAGATAGATAGATAGATAGATAGATAGATAGATAGATAGATAGATAGATATCAATCGAGTGAGATAGATAGATAGATAGATAGATAGATAGATAGATAGATAGATAAGAACAGACTGGGATAGCTAGCTAGCTAGCTAGATAGATAGATAACAACAGACTGAGATAGATAGGTAAATAAGAACAGACTGAGATAGATAGATAGATAGATAGATAGATAGATAGATAGATAGATAGATAGATTGGCAACTAAGTCTCATCAGTCTGTTCTTATTTACCTATCTATTTCAATCTGTTGTTATGACTGAGATAGATAGGTAAATAAGAACAGACTGAGATAGATAGATAGATAGATAGATATCGAGTGAGATAGATAGATAGATAGATAGATAGATAGATAGATAGATAGATAGATAGATAGATAGATAGATCGTACTAGATTGGCAACTAGGTCTCATCAGTTTACAGTTGAAATTGCCTGATGTAACCATAAGTTCAATGGAAACAGTTAGCGATGTTTTACTCTCTAGTCAACTTTGATCTTCAAAAATGGGAACATGATACATAAACTTTTATATATCAAGAACAATTTTTGAAAAATCTATGACAAAGCGGAAAAGTTTTGGTGAGATCCGTTTCGTCCTTCACATACAAGGGTTTACTGGGTTTGAAAGTATCTGGGAAAACATTATTAAGGAGAAAGCCAAATAAATGATATAAGGTGACAGAATATGACAATTTTAGGAAAAATTATGACAAAGTGTAATTCTTTTTTGTGTTTGACGCGTTTCGTTCTTTAGGACTTAATCAGTCTAAATCGATGCAATTAAAAATACGCTGATGCGACTAAACATCCGAACGAATCAAAGGAGATGCTGAACATATTTTTAAAAAATATATTTGGGCTATATAGTCTAGCCGATTTCTTTTAGATTCTTTTTTTTTTCGTTTTTGTTTTTATCACTTTTGTTATTAAATATTCCATATTGTGATAATAGAAGATCTGCCAAAATGGTTGAATGTTATAAGAATCTGGGTGTAAATTTACTGTGGACGATCTATCGATTAAAGCACTTTCTATATATTCTTCATTAGTAAATTGCTTCTCTTTTAATTAGAGTAACATTTTTATACATTATTTCATCACAACTACAATTAAAAAATTCTTCTAAGCTTAACATAAAATTTAGGAAACAGGCCAGACCATGTACAGAACAATTTAGTCTGCCGCGACTGAAATAAACATTGCATGTCACACGCTGACGTCAAGACCTTTTTTCATACTCACGGGAAATAAACCATGGATTTTGCAAAAGTGGTTTTACTCATTTAACGAATTGACATGTATGCATATTAGCCGTTTCCCCAACCAGGCTTTGATGGAGTTAAGGGTGGTTAGATTAATATGATTAAGAACATTTTTCAAAATATGTATGGATCTTTTCGTGGGATCACTGGTTATCGATGACAGGTACAGGGATGCAGAAATAGTACGGACCCAACAAAAATATTCCCCCCTTTGATCGTGAGTTGCTTGCTGCATATCTAGCAGTGTTACACTTTAAACTCCTCAATGAAGGTAGGAATACATAAACCTCTGTGTAATGCCTTTCATAGCCATTTTCCACTGAAGTCGGAAAGGCAACAACGTCATTTGAGCTTTATAAGTGAATATATTACAGGTATTAGTATTATAAGAGGGCATTATATTATCGTTGCAGACGGCTTGTCAAGGACTACTAATGTTGTAACAATAGATCTTTGTGACATTTAAGAAATTATCAATCATCGGCATTCCGATGAAGAACTTAAACAATTGCAAGGACGTTTGAAACCTTACCACACAAGTAAAAAGTTATAATGTGTGAGATGTCACTACCGTTTCCGAGACTAGAGTTCTAGAAATCTGTATTTTATAGTCCGCACGCATTATCACACCCAGGAATATCAGCCACCCTACGATTAATAAAATCTAGATATTGCTGACCATGGATGGAAAAATCAATCAAAGATTTCTGCAAAGAGCTCCAAAATTGTCAGCAGGCAAAAATTATTAAACGTACGAACAGTGAAGAGTGCCCTTTCGAATGACCTTCTAATCGGTTTCAGACGGTGCATTTGGACATTGTTGGCCCATTACCACTAGTAAAAAACAAAACAAAAAATAACAGATCGCTATTTTTCGCCATATCCATGTCTATTAACAATGACTAACAAAGCTACAAGATGGATAGAGGCGGCGCCTGTAACTGAAATAATTTAGAAAAAAATAAAGGAAAGAAAATACCAAACCTATGTAAAATCTGTTTTTTGTTTTTTAATAAAATAAAGAAAAAATTAAATTAATACGAGAAGAGGGTCTGAAGTCATGTGAAAGATTTTGTTTTTGTTCACGCATCCCACTTGAAATATTTGTCAGTGTCAAATTAGTCGCCTTGTCAAATTATTATCGGCCTTATCCAAGCACTTGGCACTTCAAAGAACTTTCTTCCAACAATTCAAAAAAATCTAAGCATTTCAAACCATCTCTCTTTGTTTACTTTTGAATGTATGCAACCGAATATTCCTTCTATGAATAAAGAAATCTCTTATCTTTGTTTTAAATGTTTTTTAATATTATTTTGTGTCAGATAATTTAATCTGTTGTGAACATTTCCTCTTCATGACAATTCGTTGAAACTAAGGAATTTATAAATTTCTGATTTATTTTCCTGAAACAAGCTACTGACACTATTTCCTGCGAGTAAATTCATAAATAAATTCCTTATCTTGTTTTGTTAAAATTGACTAATTGTTTCCCAGTCATTATCATTCTCTAATAACCTTCTTGTTGTAAGTAAATCAACTTTTCATTTTAAACGCTAAAATTCAAGCCACTCTGGTGGGTTACTGTTCAGATGGTTATGGTGAATGGTGATGTGTGCTATGAATGAAAGAGGAGATGATAGTAAGTAAAGATTATGAGGATAAGGAGGATAGTTAACGTTTGATCGAAGCAGTGTGTCTACGACAATAGCATTGATAAAAATCAAAACTGAGAACAAAAGTTTTTCTTTATTCTAACATAAACCTCTAAAATCTATCGGATTCCAATCAAATAAAAAGAAAATGATCTAACTTCTTTAAAAAGCAAACCAAATATTTCTAACAATTAACTTCAGAAGTTAACCCAAATCGTAGCAGGCAAAAACACGCTAACACCTAAATCCGTCTTAACCTTTTTATAATCTATCGCCCTATTTCTGCCATTCATAATGCAAAGCGCATACCGTCACTATTCAAAATGTATAAAATAAATATTTTCTATGTTACATTCGCCTCCAGTGAAGGACTCTTAGCCATTATATTCACTTTCAGTTCCAGGAAATTTCGACTTGGAAAGTTACAACTCGTTCTATCAATTCAAATTGATAGAACTTAAGTTTTCGTAAGAATGTAAGCAGTCCATATTCCAAGATGAAAAAAAAAACCTGACATCAGAAAAGTAATCATAAAATAAGAGAAGTTACAAGAATCGATGAGAAGGAAAGCCATTATAATTTTAAAGAGCTTTTACTCAGTGGTTTTGGGTAATTAAAGAATTTCAATTTCTTGTTGCTATTTCTATGTTTCGTGTTCTTTCTCTCCAATTAGCGCTAAATGTCATAAATGGAATATTCCTATAAAATATACAAATTAAATTGTGTAAATAATTGTCTATAATGAGATAATGGCAACTAAATTAATTTCATTTTCATTGGCTTTCGTCCGGACTTCATTCTTCTGTGTTTCAAAATCATTGATTGTTTTGATACCCTTTCCCGTTTTAATAGATAAAAAAGTACTTATGGTTGTTATTTTAATCAACAACGTTTATTTCTGAGAATAAGTGATAGCATTATTTCAGTAAAATGCGGTAACTCTTCAAAGGAACGAAATTGTTTATAGAAGAAATAATAAATTTTGTAAAAAAATAAAATATTTATGGAGGAATAACAAAGATTATCGAGGAATGAAAATGTTTACAGATAAACAAAAATTACGGACATTAAGTGGAAGATAAGTTTGAGTGCAATGTTATAGGCCCTGATCTGGCATCTCATCTACAGTCACTTTCTCACAGACGTAATGTGGCTTCCTTTGGTCTTTTCTACAATTATTTTCATGGCAATTGCTCTGACGAGCTATTTTCACTGGTTTCTAAACTGCATGAATTTAGACGTGCTACTAGGTTGGCATCTTGGTCCCACACTTTCACTGCCGAAACGGTTAAATGTATCCATCTCTTCTACTCCAACAGCTTCTTATCTCGCACTTCCCGACACTGGAACTCCCTTTTATTTACTTGCTTTCCTGATAGCTATAATCTTCAAATATTCAAATATAATGTCAGTCGGCATTTTCTGATGTCTTGATCTTGAAACCCGCCCTTCTCTTTTTTCTTTCCCTAAACACTCCTCTTTAATCTTGCTCTCACTCTCTGTAACACCTTGCATGCTAGGGGCACTCTCGCCTTTCTTTGCGTGATATACTTAAAAAAAATGAAAGAAAAATGTCTAGAGAAAAACAACAACGTTCCTAGAGGAATAGAATTGTTTACACAGAAATAACAAAGGCTATGAAGGAATTACAAATTTATGGAGGAATACAAATGTTTTGTTATGAATAACAAAGATCATAGAGGAATAAAATGTTTATGAAGAAATGAAAAAGTTTACGAAAGTATAAAATGTTTATGGAGGAATAAAAATATTTACGGACGATAAACAAAAGTTATGGAGGAATGAAAAGCTTATGGAGGATTCAAAATGTTTACAAAAAAACTAACAATGTTTATGGGGATGATAACAAAAGGACATAGATGAATAAAAATTTTAAAAGAAATGATAACAGCTTATGGAGGAGTGAAATGTTAATGGAGGAATATCAAATGTTTTGGAAGACAAACATGTTTATGAAAGAATAGAATATTGATGCGGGATAACAATTACACAGGACTAAAAAGCTTATAGACGAATAAAAATGTTTACAGATATATAGCAATGTTTATGCCGGAGTAAATTATTTATGGGGGAATAACTAAGGCAAAAGCGAAATAAAAATGAAATAATGACAAAGCTTATGAAGGAATTAAATATTTATGGTGAAATAAAGATGTCTATGGAGGAATAACAATGACTATGGAAGAATAAAATGTTTATGGAGGGCCACAAATTATTTATGAAATAATGGCATTAAGGATTAAAGAGTTTATAAAATTTGGAGGGCTAAAATGCATATGGAGGAATATCAAAGGTCATGGAAGAATAAAGGTTTTTTTTAAATAAAATAATTAAGTTTACGGAGGAATAAATTGCTAATGGAGAATTAAAAACCTCATGAATGAAAAAAAAATGTTCATAAAAATATACAGAATATCATGAAGGAATAAAAGATATGAGTTATAATGATGGTTATGAAGGCATAAAAATATTTCTAAAGAAATAATAATGTTTATGGAGAAATAAAATTATTTATGGAGAATTAAAAAGCTCATGGATGAAAAGAATGTTTTTCTGAAGAAATCACAATGTTTATGGAGGAATAAAATTGTTCATGGAGGAATAACAAATTATAAAATCTCATAAAACATGTTTTATTTTCTTTCTTCCAAAAATGAAATCGTCAAAAGAACTAAAAAATGATGCAGGTTTAGTGTCAAATGACATTGAAATAATTGGGAATCACCTCATCATCAAAGTTAAGAATTAATGATTTGGACTGTGTGCTCGGAAATGTGTTTCACTGTGTCATGCTAGACAATTTTATTGTCAGAATCAATCTTACATCATACTTATTATAAAACCCAGGTTGTGTGCGTGTGTGTGTCTGTTCGTTTATATATTGGATCAGATTTACTACATTTTTCAACCGATTTCAACAAAACTTCACAGGACTACGTAAAATTACCTTGCGGTGGTTCTGACAGTGCCAAAAATTAGAAAAACACAATTGTTTTTGCACGAAATTAATTTGAAAACATGATTAAGAGGCATCGCTGTTTCGAGAATGAAAGAGGGACAACTCATATCGAGTTATACTTATTATAAAAACCCAGGTTGTGTGTGTGTGCGTGTGTGTTCGTTTATATATGGGATCGGATTTCCTACATTTTTCAACCGATTTCAACAAAACTTCACTTTTTTTTTTTGGCAGGTAGTGTTTCTTATTGTCTTGCACACTTTTTTCTTTATTTTTACATTCAGAATGCTTTAAAAATTCCATTTACAAGACAATTGTTTATAATAAAATTCTATTCAATCGGTAGACTCATAACGATTGAAAACAATGTTTGAGTTTGGGTTTGACCAATTCGTAAAAAAAAAAAAATCTAATTAAGACATGCGTGTCCGTCAACCTTAAACAATAATCTTTGTCAATTTTATTTTTCAGTCTTTATGATGGTCGATACTTGATCTATCTCTTACTGTTACATCCTCGGGCAACACCGGGCTCTACTGCTAGTTATTTATAAGTCTACCATTCGTCCATGCGTCGAATATGGCTGCCACGCATGATCTGGTTCTCCTGTTGCATATTTAGAGATTCTTGATAAAATACAAAGACAAATCAGCAATGTTATTCGTCCTGTTCTGCTCAGGCATCCCGACTTCAATGACTTTCCCGCCGCCGTCCTAATGAGGCTTCCCTATACATTTTCTATAAATGTTTCATGGGAATTGTTCTTTACTCTAAAGTACTGATACTTTATGAATATACGCGCAGTATTAGATTGGCAACAAGATGCCAAAATTTTACAGCTGGAATAACTAGATGTAACCGTAAGTTCTTCACTAACTATCGCACTTCTCACCTGTGGAACTCTCCTCCGGCTCCATGCTTTACAGCCAAGTTTGATCTTCAAAATTTTAAATGCAAAATCAGTCGTTATCTTCTGTATTCTTGTTTTATTGTACTTTTTCCTTAATAACGTTTTCTTTTTTTTATTCTTTCCTATTCATTGTACCTTGTTTTCGTTGTAATGATTAAAAAACCTTGGTGACTATTTTGGGAACACAGCATAAAGTAAATGATTCGTGGTGTTGTGCCAAAATGAGCAAGATTTAGCAAATAACTAAACTTGTCATTATTATGTTGGAAAGGTTTCTTTCCTATTTCTTAATTATTATTTTTTGTTTTTGGCGGGTTGAAGCTTAGAATTGACAATACTATCAAACTGGCCAAATAAAGTGTGAATCCTTCAAAATATTTATAGACGAAAATGCAAATTATATAACAGATATGAGAAATTAATAACAAAATGAAAAAACACTTTTCGTTTGACAAATTTAGTTCTTTACGGCTAAAGTGATGTTTACGTTTATGTAAAACACACGAAGGAAAAGGAATGCTGAAATTTGAAACATTTAAATTTAATTGTTTTTTTAATACTTTGGGTGTATCGTTTACCCAATTTAATTTAGTTTCTTTTTGCTTTGGCTTACGGTCAAATCAAGTTTAAACACCAGTTTTCGTACGATCACCGAAGTTAAACAACGTCGATCCTGGTCACTACCTAGATGGGGGATCGCTTGGGAATATCATGTGCTGTAAGCTAGGATGTGCGGGTTGTGTAATGGATAACGATTTTGGAAATCAAATAACCGAGTTCCAATTCCACTTGAGTGCGTTATATGTTCTTCCCTTGAAAAAGATATAAATCCCCCTTTCTTCCCATCAGTTAAGGGTTAATTATTACGACTTGTGTCAGGAAATCTTTATATCCAAAAAAACATTCTTACAATCTAAAAATATTTTCTGGCTTTAAATAACCTGCAAAAGGTTGATAAACCGTAGCAAGAATTATCCATCAATTTTAGTTTTTGTTTATAGTTTATAATTAAACATCCGACATTATAATAATAGAAGATCCTGTTTATTGTGGACCATCTAATATTTTTCTGATATATAAAAAAGGTATATAATTTTCCCCCATATCAAAGTTAAATGTGCGCTGAGATTATTTAATTAATTAAAATGTGGTATATTCTACATAAGTGCCGTGTTCATACTGGGGTTCAAACCAGAGAGTCAACTACCTGCAGTTAAGTGCGACATTTAATTGGGACTCTTCTGACGACTGTAAATGTAAAAGAAAATGTGGACAGAGAGATAGTACGTATTATTTTGATGGGTTAGGCTTGTATGGACAAGCAAACCAGACAACTGATAGAAATAGACCAGACATCACTTTTTTTTTCTGTTTAGTTTTAACCATAGGTTGCCGTATGGACAAGACATGTCTTATTTACCCGCTACAAGATTTTTCAGTCCGTAGCTAATAGTATGCAAATACTCTAAGTTGATAACAAACCAAGAAGAATCCATTCTCCAATGTAAGTTTCCCAACATCTTTAGTAATAATTTATATACACTTTACGTATGAATAACGGTTTCATTATATTCACAATTTTATTATTTTAATCATTTCACCAAAGAAAGGCGATAACGAAACCCAATCCTAAACAGGAAACAAGGGATAAACCTCTACTCCTGTTCAAAAGACCAGGAAGAATTGAGTACCGGGCGATAGGCGAACTTATCTACTCCGATTGTTTACTATTTTCTATATTCCCAGTTTTAATTTTACTCAGGCAATAAAATGTTATTATTATATGTACAATATTGTTTGAAATTTCACTCGAAAATGTGACTTGACCCAAAGGGTTATCACTTCATTACCTGACCGCGTCAGAGGGAACAAAAACTTGGAGCGGTGAGTTATCAAGGAGAATTAACTCAAACTGAGATATCCAAAGACATGGCAAGTGGAATTAGAACAATCGTTGATTAAATAAAGAGTTCGGTTTGAAATTCCAACAAATATCACCTGAAGTAGGCCGGAGCGTAAAACGGCTGAAACGTCGTAAATATGGCAATAAATGTTGAGGACAACAGTCTGAACAATGTAAATAGTGTAAATAGTTACACTACCACATCTGAGAAATATACAAAGATGTAATATAATTCCTATATGACTTGGTTCTCACATAATCATCTATATCTCTCACGAAATATATCAGAGAAACCCGGAAATTCGCTGACTGGTCACGCATCGTATAGCCTCTGACATGTTTGCTTGTCGTGACTACTGGCAGATCTGTAATAGTGTGTTAAATAAGGATAAGTCATCTATCCGTCCTCTCTTTACTCAATTTGAGGTGTTAGAGGCATCTGCTGATAAAGCAGAATATTTTGCTTATAAATTCTCTTCTAATTCTACTCTGGAATATCTTTGCTTGTCTTTCCAATTAGAACTTAGTTTCTACTTTATCATTAGCATATAACTCCGCCCATAATTTCTTCTATCATATCAAAACTTGATCCCCATAAAGCATGCGACCTTGATGGTATCTCTGTAATATACCTAAAGAAATGTGCTAGTTAAACGGCCCATATTCTCTCTGCTGCTACTGCTTCCATGAAAGCGTTGAACCCACGGGATCCATCTGAGCGACTGTGCGGAAGACGTTCGGCTGGCTGGACTTCCGACGCAGATCCTCATTGGACACAATATCACCAAACTCTACAATAAATGCTTTGCCTCTTCTTGCTTCCGAACTTGTTCTATCGTTCCTTTTTTTAAGAACTCATGTAAATCGTCTGATCCTTCTAACTATCACACTATTACTTCTACCCCTTTTAGCAATGTCTTAGAGATTTGTCGTGCATTTGAATCAACCTACAACAAAGAAAAAGGCAGAAAATGTGTTTAAATATAAAAACATAGCATTTTTTTTAGGTCGCGTTTTTTACAACTAAATTCAAATTAGCATGTATGAATGTTTAAGTTCTTACAGTCCATGTGTGTAGTTGCTTGTTAAAATGAAAAAAATTCTTCGCGTGTATGTGTGCGAAAGAAGAGGTAAGGGAGAAAGTGTAAGTGTCACCTAGCTTGCTGAGGAAGACTGGTGAATCAATAACGGGGATTAATTTTAAGCCAAACTGCTGCTGTCTGATTCTCCTGGTTGCTTTTTTCGTCTAGAAACTTTGCTTAAATACCCTTCAAAGGGATCACGAATCATGTTTTATTGCTGAAAGGAACGCGACCCATTGGTTGAAAAATCTTAAATATTTATTTTCAAAGTAGTAATTTATTAAGAGGAAGAATACGCTATAATCTAATTCAGAAACCATTTGATGTTTGACTGTCTTTGACTTTATTTCCGTCTTCGCGCTACAGGCTTTTACCAACTATGAGTCGGTTAAGCACCAAACCCCACAGAATCTTCATAGTTAAAGTAAAGAAAATAAAAAGTCAAATCGTCACCTTGTATATAATTTGTTGTACTTATGTGTTTATACATGTTTATGTAGTTTCGTTGTCTTCTATTGATGTCTATACAAGCGAATAACAATATACAGGGTGTCCATAAAGTTCGTGTGCACTTAAAAATTATAACTTTATTTGTATTTGCGATAGAAATAATCTGTAAAAAATGTTATAAAGTTTAATTTTAGATCTGGTTAGAAAAGTTCAAATTACAGTTTATAAACACGCATCATCGACAGTCTTTCTCGATGTATCATTTCTGATCTGAAATGTAACCTAAAGTAAACAATGACAACATAGTATATGAAATGGATTAAATCCGACAAATAGTTTAATATATTTTCATTTCATACGTTACTTTTTATGGATACAACATATTTATGTAAATGCTGTTTTTTAATTAACTCATGCAGGGTAAATGTAATTAATACTGTTTAATTAAAAACATACCATTTACTCAAATAACTTGTATCCTTAAAAATAACGTATGAACAGAAAATATATTAAAATATTTGTCAGATTTAATCCATTTCATATAATATATATATATATATATATATATATATATATATATATATATATATATATATATATATATGTATAAAGATCAGTAAATCTATAGTTTGACATGTGCTCATAACTTATATAGGGTGTCCATAAAGTTCGTGTGCACTTTAAAAAATTTATAACTTTATTTGTATTTGCGATAGAAATAATTTGTAAAAAGGATTAGAAAGAAGTAAATCTATATTTTTTTAATTTTTGTTGAAATTTTAAGTTTCCACATGTCCTTCATCATTAGCAATACAAAGGGTAATACGATTTTGCAGTTCACGGAAAACATTTGCCAACTGATTTACAGTAATGCCTGAAGTGATTAGTTACTTTAGCTATACTTAAAACTAGGTACATTAAACTTTATAACATTTTTTACAGATTATTTCTATCGCAAATACAAATAAAGTTATATTTTTTTAAAGTACATACGAACTTTATGGACACCCTGTATTTGTTTTAATTTTGAAATTGCTTATGAATGAATTGACAGTTGTTGGGATTATCAACAGGTTACGATGTGTTTGCTCTTGTTTAATCCATCGGGCTTATTACTTTATGTATATCTTAAGTAAGACAAAGACAAAGAGGATTAAGATAGTGTACTGATTACCCCAGTGGACAGTGGAAACATCCATCTAGTTTTGGAAATCTCTTATTGGGGATCTCGCCAAGGCTTTGACACAGGAAATCAAGCCGGATGATCGATCGATTATCTGTAGATTGGTGCAGGTGTGGACTTCTGCTGATTGTAAATGTGGGACAACAGAGACACAAAGATAGTTGGTGTATTAGCTATAGGCGTTATTTTTATTATTTATGGGTGGTATGGACTTGGCAATTAGAAGACGGGTTATAACAGACCCTCGTTTTTTTCTCTCTTTTTACCGGATTCCGTGGGGACGAGACGTGTTACGTCGCCACTCAAGAAGACATCTGAGTATCCATTGATAGAACCACATCTTGATCTCTTTAAATCTATTATTCATTTGCTACGAAATTGTTCAGCTTTCACTGCCATCTAGGATGGCTTAACATCACATAGCAGTACAGCATTCTTTTCTTTATATGTTATTTTCTGATCTCTTAATTCTTGACTCATATTCCGAAAAATGTCTTTCGCAAATCAATCAAACCAATCAGCCATAATCTGATGCGGTGACACTTACATGATAAACATATTAAGTAAACTAACACGTTTATTGACTGCTGATTCTCTAAGCGTAGCTTAGATGTGACACAGAGGCCGAAAGTATGGGGCACCCAGTGAGGATCAAACTTACTATTCAGTCGTAAGTGATCTAACGGAATAATTACACTACCCTCGGAATGTCCCAACACGTTTATTGACTGTTGATTCTCTAAACGTAGCTTAGATGTGACACAGAGGCCGAAAGTATGGGACACCCAGTGAGGATCAAACTCACTATTCACTCTTAAGTGATCTAACAGGACAATTACACCACGTTGAAGTGTTCCAACCAGTTTATTGACTGTTCAAGAAGCAGTAGACTTTTGACACTTTTTGACTGATATTTTTATCCATTAATGTCCACCATCCAAAAAATTATTTTAAAAAAGTGCACCAACAAGAAAATATGACTGATATTACGGATTAAGAAATTAAAAATAAAGATTAAACAAAAGAATGTAGTTGAATAGGTTGTTTTCCTTATGCACGTCGGTGGTCACCAAAATGTTGTGGGTGGGGGATTCACTCAAATCCTAGCAGCAGTAATTAGCTTCGTGCTCACGGAGATAAAGGAAATAAAATGTGCACAAATAACAGGAAAGGAACGGTAAATTGTATGTTAATTTCATACAATTTATTTATATATATTTTTATACGTATACATATGTGCATTTTTTGGTTACAATTGCTTTATGGTACATGTGATAAAAAGGAGAAGTTTACTCCGTAGTATCAGAAGCCATATCACAGAAAAAACTCAGACACGTTATGCCTGAACCAAGGTTCGTGGTGAAGAAATTGAATTTAACGTCGTTTGGCTGGATGTTCGCATTCCGACAGGAACAGTTTTTGTTGCCTGCTGGGAGATTTTTTTATTATTTTTAATTTTTACATTACTTACATTATTCGGACTGTTGTCCCCATCTTCATTGCCATATTCACAATGGCCCTGTGGATAAAGACGTTAGTTAGATAAAGTGACTAGACGAGTTGTGAGTTTTATACCAGGCTACAGAAGTGGTTAAACCAAAAAGCTTGGAGAGTTGATTTAAAGGGAAATAACTAACACATCCTGAAGAGGCATGGCATGTAGAACTAGAATAATCTACCCCTGTGGACGAAATAAAGTGTTCGGTTTGAAGTTCTAATCACCTGAAGAAGGCCGGATCGTAAAACGACTGAAACGTTGTGAATATGGAAATGAAGATGGGGATAACAGTCCGAATAATGTAAATAATTATAATAACTCTTTTCAGAGATATAGACTGACATTTTTAATTTTTATTTATTTTAAACAACGATTTTTTGTTATTTTTTGTTATTTATTTATAATTTTCATTATCATTTATAATAATAATAATAATAATAATAATCCTACAGGAAGTTTTCTAGAAGAAGGTAAAATATCAGTTGGCAATTAATTTGCGTTTTTTTATTTGAAACATCTATAAAAATGTGACAGACGCCCATTCGAGACAAAGGTTACTCTCGTAAACTCTCGAATATGTAACACTTACCGTAGAGACATCTGAAGTTCACATTAGCATCGAAGTTCCAGCCACTTGTACTTTCTCGTTTGAAGACGAAAAAGTTTTTCATCGCACCAAGAAGCAAAATTAAATATTTATCTTCGAACTCTTTTTCGAAAAAAGAAAATAATAAGAAAGAAAAAGGAATAGAACAAAACAGAGGAAAAAAAGAAAACAGTTCCTTTCGAGAGAAAGAACAGAAGTTACAGAAGACGAATGGAGTAACATGAGAAAAAAAAGGGCAAAATAGGTACACAATGATTCTTCTTCTATGTGCTATATCCGTTCAGGGCGTGAGCGATCAAGGTTCTCCACAACATTCTAGTCTTTGCGGCCTTTAACAGCTCTGCTCTCTTTGCCAAATCCTCTGTCTCCGTCCCTGCATCCATTCACTTCAGTTCGTCAGGTAGGTGGCTCACTACTTTCCCCCTACGGCTGTTGCCATTAACATACCCTAAAGAAGAAAAAGAATCTACAGATAAGAATTATATCCAAGTTCTTTTTACACTTACCCGTTGTTTGTGTTAGTTCATCCTTGAGTTCTAACAACATTGTTGAGTTGAATAATCCTCTTTGAAACTTTGACTACTAAAGCCACTAGAGAGCGTTCCATTCTCTGGATAGAAATTCTCCATCATTCACGACGATAAGTTCGATATTCTCTTTTTTTCTTTCTTTTCTTTTTTTGAGTTACAGAAAACGGTAGTGACTGTAATCTCAAAAGACAAATAGAGGATTAACAAAACATACTTAACAAAATTGTTTTTATGTGTTTTCGAATCAGTCAAAGACACACACACACACACACACACACACACACACACACACACACACACATACATATATATATATATATATATATATATATATATATATATATATATATACAAGTATATAATTGTTATATACGGAATGAATTCCAATAACCAACAATTACTATTCTTAAAAGAGTGCTCAATACAAAGTAGAGCAGATATAATTATTTTTTATAAAAAAATTATAACATAAATATGTTATAAAATCACTACAAAAATAACCATTTTGTTTCAACACACTCTGTGTCTTATCAAGTGATGATGTTGAAAATAGAAAAAAAAAAAGTGATTTTTTTTTATTTTCAACATCATCACTGATAAAACACAGAGTGTGTCGAAATGGCTATTTTGTAGTGATTCTCTTTATTATGTTATAATTTTTATAAAAAATAATTATATATATATATATATATATATATATATATATATATATATATATAAAAAAAAATGTATCTGTCTATATTTCTGAGATGAAGTATTATGTACACTATTTACATTATTCGGACTATTGTACTCATCTTTGTCACCATATCTATTACAATGTTTCGGCTGTTGTACGCTCCGGCCTTCTTTAAGTAGTTGGAATGTCGAACTGAACCCTTTATTTCGCTCACTGGGGTAGACTGTCCTGGTTCCACGTGCCATGTTTAACGTGACAGGACCCAAAGAGTGTGAGTTCAATATCCAGTTAAGGCGTTGGAGAACTTGGAGAGGGGAATTAACAGGAGATAACTGATAACTGACATCCATTAAACATGTTACGTTGAACTAGAACAGTCTACCCCAGTGAGCTAAATAAAGGGTTCAGTTCGACATTTTAAAAACCTGAAGAAGGCCGGAGCGTACAACGACCGAAGCGTTGTAATAAATATGGCGACAAAGACGAGGATAATAGTCCGAATAATGTAAATAGTAGAAAAATATAGTTGTCGGGGTCATTTTATCTTCTGCGTTGTTTTATCTTTGTCTCTGTTTCAATTTCTAGTAATCGCTAAAGATGGGGGTCATCACCAAAGTTTAAACAGCCTAAGATCAATAGCACTCTCTATATTACAACGGGAGGTGGCTATAGAAGAATCTTTATTATTCCATTTGAATTTCTCCCGTTATGGGCATTATTATATCTCTATCTATAAAAGGCAGGATGTGCGTGTGTGTGTGTGTGAGTGTGTGTGTGTGTGTGTGTGTGTATGTGTAACGAATGCACGGCCGCAATTTTCGACGGATTTGCACCAAAATTTACATGCACATGCTCCAAGTTAACGGGAAGGCCAAGACCGACTTGCATTTCCCAACTCCCATCGATATTGGAAATAATTGATTTTTTCATGCTTCTACGGCAGTTTTCATGTAGTTTGCGGCCATTTTGTATTGGCCAGCGTGAGAGCCTATAGCTGACTGCCACGAATAGGCAGGAAGATTCTACTGGCCAGCGTGAGAGCCAACAGCTGACTGACCCTAATGTTAACTAGCATGCTAGCATGCAAAAAAATCGATAGTTGCATTCGTCACAAGTGGGAAAAATTTAAATCTGCATGGCACTTTACTCCAATTGGCACATTCGCTTGCTTAAACTCAACGTTGATTCTGATTCCTCAGAACTGTATTGGGTGTGAAAAAGTATTTGTTGTTAACATTCTTTTTTCATTCGGTTTTTCCAGTTACGAGTCCTTTTTTAAAGCTGATCGTTTTGTGTTCATTTTGTTTAGTTCTTTTTTCGTTACAGATTTAAGAGCTTAGAAAAAATTCGCAGTGTGAGATAGGCAAGAAGTAAGGCATGTAGCAACATCAGCACGGCAAAGGGCACTCCTTTAAAGGCAAGGAAGGGCAAAAATAATTCAAGTCAAGTTATAGCGATTGCTGTATGAGTCGTACGATTTTTGAATCAAGCACGGGCAACGCTGCTAGTCCATGATATAATAACACCGTACTTCACAGGCGTAATTGAATGGAAAAAGCATGACAAACATTCTTTGTTCTCAGAGAGAGTTGTGACTTCGTGCTAGCACGGCTATCGAAAGTACCAAAGGGTTCCGTCTAACCAATTTTATTCACAAGGCTTGGGTCAACCCGTCCTATGGTTTTCAGGCATCGACCCCTCCATTCTGATAGCATCAAGAAGGAGACTTCCTGACAAATCGACCATGCTGAGATTCGAACCCGGGTCTCATGGTTAGAATGCGAACGTTCTATCCACTCGGCCACGTGCCCAATACTGTCATGAGTAGAAATTCTAAATTGCATCAAAACCGTTCTGAAAACAAATAATAAAATCAAAAGACATTGATGCAATTCATTACGGAACGAAATTAATTATCATTTTACAACTCCTGCAACTCTAAGTAATGACAACATAAGATATGGCAATTAACCAAACAACAATCTATAAATGTATTAACAAAAACGTGGTTGTCTAGTCTAGTCTAGTCTAGTCTAGTCTAGTCTAGTCTAGTCTAGTCTAGTCTAGTCTAGTCTCTAGTCTAGTCTAGTCTTCCACACGTCCGCACGTCGAGCGCTTCTCGACTGAGAAAAACACTGGTGTTATATAGCTCTCCCAGTCCTAGACCCACGCTGACTATTGGCTAATACCTGCCCAGTATCGTTCACATAGGAATAGACAGCGCCCCCTACTCTAACTAGAAGGTTTTCTCTCAACAACCAATTGTGGAAGGGGACGCAACTTCTTGTGCTTACGATAAGGTAACGATATTTCAACACCATCTGCTGCTGATATCCCTTAAGTCATGCAGCGTGATTTACAAGAGAGAAAGAGAACAAACATGTGCTGACGCCCTAAACTCAAAATGATCCATTCAAAAATCTTGCTGCCTGTAATTTTAGTCAGGGGAGGTAAGCCAACAAAGGCTTCATTTTACAGACAGAATTTGATATGCAGTTATAAATACAGCATCATACATTGAAAAAAGAAAATGAATGTTTTTCATGTCGATATGCCAAATTCTCTCTTGAAAGAAAGAAACCCATATCCTCTTCCCTATAATAATAATAATAATAATAATAATAATAATGGCTGTTTCTGAGGATACCCGTCTGCTATGGGGATTATGATTTGCCGGGCACTGCCACCGAGCGGACAGAGAAATCATCTCATCTTTACTCCTATGGCATCTTTCTTGAAGTGTCTTCTCATGAAAATTGACTTTCTCAGACACCATATCCCGGAACTCAGAGTTGGATAATGGGAATCTAGGGACAGCAATACAGAATCGAAGATTGTCAAAAGGGATTGTCAATGGTGTTCCAACTAACTATAGAGAGGTCGAAGGATGATGATGATGATGATGATATTTACAGATATGACTTGATATACAGTTGTAAATACAGCGTCATACATTGAAAAAAGAAAATGAATATTTTTAATGTTTATGCCAAACTGTCTCCTGAAAGAAAGAACCCTTTATCCTTTTGCCTTTCATCCAAAACTTCGACTTATGAAATACCAATTTTTTTGGTTTTCCTTATTTGTTTCTCATTAATGAATTAGTTACATCTCTTGTATTGGTGACTCCTTTCTATAATGGAGCAGCTGCTTTGTGATGTACTGATCACCAAGGGTAATTTTTAAAAGTGGTACATTTAATGGATACTCATATTTGAATAGATGCTCTGTTTATTTCTTAAACATTTATTTATTTTCATCTACTCACATGAATAATCTACAGCAGATTCGAACCTGCGTGCCCCTAAGCAAAGGAAAACCGTCGCTAGATCTGACGGGCTTTAACAGACTCTACCATGAAGATGCTTTGCCGATCAAGCAAGGTGTGAACAGTGCCTTTAAGGGAAATTTCTAGTTAATATATCTTCAGTTTCATATCCAACTTTAAAATAATTTTCTAAAGAAGTAAACTGAGCAGATATGATAATTTCAAGGAATCTGTGATGAGAAAGATCTTGCCTAAAGGCACTGTTCAGATCTTTCTTGATCGACAAATCTTTTTCATTAATATATATATATATATATATATATATATATATATATTAATGAATATACATATCACACACTGTTTGCACAGCACAGAATTTCATGCCGAACACAATCTTCAGGTGCTGAGAATATACTGACTGTTATTTAATTTGAAATAAAGGGTTCGACATTCCAACCACCTGAAGAAGGCCGGAGCGTACAACGGCCGAAAAATTGTAATAAATATGGCTACAAAGAACAATAGTCCGAATAATGTAAATAATGAAAATATGTCAGTTTATCATAATGCTGGCATAATTAAGTACTGTTTATATAGTGATATAATCTCTTTCAAACCTTTTTTTTTATTGTTTAAAAAACAATTACAACGATCTTCCTAATGTCATCAGTTCCTAAGTAGGCATCTATGCAGACGACACTACTATTTATTCCTGTCTCAATAGTAAATCCGGCATTGCAAAAAAGCTTGGCAGCTGGTCTCGAAAAACATCTCCAATCTGTAGTTGACTGGGTCCAGAAATGGCTTGTAAACTTTTTTGCCTCCAAAACGAAACTGCTCTCATTTACCCACCATCGAGAAATCTCGCTGCCTCCTATCAGCATGGCTGATGCCCAACTCCATGACAGCGTCTCTTTGACCCTGCTTCATCGCACGCTTTCCATTGACCTGAGGGGGAACAACTACACTGAATCAAAAGCTTCGTCTACCGCAAGAAAATTTGGTTCTCTGTGTCGTGCCAGAAAGTTTTTTCTCCCCAAATTCATCCTTCAAAGTACAAGTCTACCTTTCGTCCTTGCATTGAATACTGTTGCCATATATGGTCTGGTGCCCTCGCTGTTCATCTCGAGGTCCTAAACAAAATTCAGAGACGGATACGCAATGTGATAGGTTCTGATCTGGCATCTTGTCTCCAGCCACTTTCTCAGAGACGTGATATGGCTTATCTCTGTCATTTCTACAAATATTCTCATGGCAACTGCTCTTACAAGCTACTTTCACTGGTACCCCAATTGCATGAATTTAAGCGTACTACTAGGCTGGCATCTCAGTCCCACCCTTTCACTATCTAAACAGTTAATTGTAACAGCTTCTTCTACATTAGCAGTTTCTTCTCTCGCACTTCTAGAGAGTGGAACTGAGTTCCTCTTACTTACTACCCTGATAGCTATAATCTTCAAATATTCAAATTTAATGTCAATCGGCATCTTCTGATGCCTTGACCTTGATCCACACCTTTCTCATTATCCTTTCCTCAAACACCATTCTTTACTTCTGCTCTCACTCTCTGTAATCCCTTGCGTGCTAGGGGCACTCCCGCATTGCTTGAGGTAAAATGCTTAAAAAAATTATATTTCTCATGACATTAATCTAACAACTAAACCAACCAGCATTATCATATGAACATAAAAAATAAGCAATTATTAATTTAATTTTAGAGTTGTAACATATCAACTGTAAAATATTGATTATTTATAATGGAAGGTAGCTAAGTTAATTTAATATAGAATAGTAAAATTATTAGGGAATAATATATAATGAAAAATATATAAAATAAAATATATATAAATAAATATATAAATAGATATATAAATAAATAAATATAATAAGCAAGAAATACGATAAAATGAACTGTTAGCATAGAACTGTAAAAGCATGAGATCTTGCCGCCAATCTAGTACTGTCCTTCAATTCATAGAATCTAGGTTCCATCAAGAAATGCTCTTCAGAACAATTACCACGGAAATATTTTGCAGATAACTCACAGGGAAGCTACATTAAGTCGGTGTGAAAGTGACTGAAGTTGAGATGCCAGGTCAGCACCATCCTCATACACTAATATGATAAGCATGCGCACTTGACGGTATCATGCAGCTGTCCTAAGGAAATGTGTTCCTGAACTGGATCCTTCTCTCCAAACTCTACAACAAATGCTTTACTGCTTTCAACTTCTACGACTTGTGTCTTTAAGTCCTTTGAAGAATCGTCCAAATTATTGTATTTTTATCTCTTTTTGTCTTTGAGGCTCTAACTCTGAATTGGTTAAGCATCAAACTTTACACAGTCTTCTTTCAGACAAATAATATGGTTTTCATTTCTCTAAGTCAACTGCTGATGTGTTAACTGTTATTACTGAATTTGTCTATCAAGCTTTAGTAAAGAACACCGAAGGCTGTGGCTTTAGATATCTTGAAGGCATTTGACAGTGTGTGGATTGCTGGCGATCTTCTCAAGGGCTATGGTGTCTCTGGTCGAATATTTGTTTTAATCCAGTCACTCTTAACAAATCATCTAATGATAATCGTGTTGAACAGCCACACTTCTAGATTACATCACATTAATGTGAGGGCTAACAGGACTCTATCCTTGGTTGATGCTAACCTCCAAAAGAGCAAGTGATTGTGCTTTTTTAGTCTTACGTTTACCATAGAGTATAGTGATTATATTGAGTCAGTTGCTAGGTCTGCAGCTAAGAATGTTGGTTCATTGTGACAGAAAATTCTACTTACCAGAATCCATCTTGCATGTTTATAATTCGACCATTCATCCGTGCATTGAATATTGCTGCCATATCTGGTCTGGTGTTCCTGCTGTATATCTTGAGATTCTCAACAAAATCCAAAGAGTAATCTGTTATCGGTTCTGACCTGGTATCTCGACTTCAATCACTTTCCCAATTATGTGATGTGGCTTCCCTCTGTCTTTTCTTTTTGATAGCAATTGTTCTAGTAAACTCTCGACCTTAGATACCTCGACCACATGAATTTAAACATACCACATGATTAGCAATTAGGTCTCAACGTTTTACTGTTAAAAAAACTAAATGTAACCATAAGTTCTATTCTAATAGCTCCTTTGTTCACACTTCTCACCTGTGTAGGGCTTATGGTCATATGGCATTTAAACACTAGTTGCTGTATGGTCGCTGAAGTAAAGCAACATCAAGCCTGATCAGACGGCTGACTGCTTGGGAATATCAGGTGTTGTAAGCTTGGATATGCGGGTGGTGTAATGGATAAAGGCTCAGCATTTTTAATCGTAGATCTGAGTTTCAATTCCAGTTAGGTTCATTATATCTACTTTCATGGAAATAACCTTGGGAAATGTACTTCTCCACCTTTTCTCCCCAAGTTATGAGTTAATTAGTAAGATTTGTATCACTAAACCTATTATTATCTAAAAAAAAACAAAAAAAAAACTGCGTATGAAATATTTAGATTTCAGCATTAAATAAGCCATAAAGGTTGATATACTGCTAAACAGACACAACCACCCAATCAATCAGCTGTGAAACTCTCATACGATTTTTTACTTATATGTCAACTACGATCTTCAAAAATTTATATTCAGTATCAATCGCCATCTTCTGCCTTCCTGAATCCTGTTATTTTATGGTCATTTACCCAACGTTAACACTTTTTTTGATTCTCTTTCATTCACATTAACACTTTTGCATCTTAGTGGCATTAACTTGTTTGGGGTGAAGTGCTTAAAAAAAATAAATTTTCATGTTCATTTTGTTATTTTAAAATACTTTTAAAATGGCCGCATAGTGTTTTTCATTTATCGTTATAATAGGATAGAGAACAAATAAGAAACGTTTATTAATCTAACGTTTTACGCTTTTATCGAACCTTCTGAGAATGAGATATGGAGAAAAACAAATTCTGTTATATTATCTTTGTTGTTTGATTTCCATTGGTTAAGCAACCTTCATGTGTATTTCATTTGTCAAGCAACGTTCAAGTGTACCATTTATGAGTGTAAGTGTATCATAATTCTAGTTTGTATACGTGGGTTTCGGATGTTAAAGTATATTTGTGTGTGTGTGTGTGTGTGTGTGTGTGTGTGTGTGTGTGTGTGTAAAGTAGGCATTATTTACGTTTGCCTGTTGTTTTCTTTTTGATTTGGGGACGTTTATACGAAAAATTACCAGTTGTGATAGTTTTTTTTTTAAGCATTTCACCCCAAGCAAGGCAGGAAGCCACTAGGATGCAAGGGGTTACAGAAAATTTGGAGCAAGATCAGATAGGAGTGATAGAAGAAAGGATGAGGAGAAGAGTAGTGGATAGATCAAGACAACTGGAGATGTCGATTGACATTACATTTGAATAGCTGGAGATTATAGCTCTCAGGGAAACAGAAATAGGGAAGGGAGTTCCACAGGCGAGAGGTGCGAGACATGAAGCTATTGGAGTAGAAGAGACGGCTACATTTAGGAGTTTCGACAGTGAAGGGGTGAGAGTGAGATACCAGCCTCGTAGAGCGCTTGAACTCATGAAGTCTGGGAACCAGCGAATGCAGCTCCTCAGAGCAATTGCCATGAAAGTATTTGTAAAACAGACAGAGAGATGCGACAGCGTGTCTGTGAGAAAGTGACTGTAGACGAGATGCCAGATAATGATACATTAGATTATTTAAGAATGAATTTAATAAAGGTTGGTGATGTAATATAGTTGTTTTGACATGTGTTTATAGTTGTTAAAATATTGATCAGTGTTTCTTTTTCTCCTTATCTCGTTCTGTGATGAAGCATTAATAAAAGTGAAACAGGTCAAATTTATAAACGTTTGTTCTGTTGGATTCAGATCCATATTTGAACTGCATTTGATTCCAATTCAATTATAATTATCTAACACAAAAATGACATACAATCAAAATTATTCATTAGGTTGAACGTATGTCTCACTTGTTAAATACATTTGGACGCAGAGTTCAAAAACTATAAAATATTTTATCTAGTTTTCGATTTCTGTATGTTATGTGTTTCAAGATTTAGTCTTTTTTGATAAATTGTTGTATAATTTATGAATATTTAGCATATACCAGTAGAAATATCAACCATGTTCTTTAATAAACATCTGAATGGCAGATAGGAACAGGCAAATAAGAAGTTAACCAACAGGACAGAGTAGTAGTTAAATGCTCAACATATGTGAATTACAGAAGGATGCTTACATTCAGTGTATACATCCATTTTCCTTCCAATAGTTATTCACTGGATATTGTTTTTTTATCATGTGTTCTATGTATAACATTAAACCAGGATGTTTCTGACATCTGTAGGATAGTATGTAGGATGGCATCCTTTTTCAGGAGTGGGAAAAGACTGATGTTTGCTTGCATACAAGAGAGTGTATGTTTGGGTTCAGCTAGTATAAATATTATCATACTGTTAGTGATGTCACTTGTATAATACAATCACTTAAAATTATCACATATAAACTCTATTATATTAAGGGCAAAAATGATTCCAAATATTAGAAGCCATATCACTAAAATCCAAAAATATTAATCTAAATATTTTAAAATTTATTCAAAAACTGACAATACTTTTAGCCAATGAAGAATCTTGCTTTCCGGTCACATATGATTGTGATGTCATTAGAAAACATAACAACCACACCAGACTTTAAAAATATTTGACAACATCTCTACATAATCATCGACCTTGAAAATGACCCTGGTGGAAAGCGAATCATAATGAACATTTGGAAAATATCTAGCCTCACTACACCTAAACTTATTGTTTCCCAAATAATAAAGAAAAGTAAATCAAATATTTTTTTTAAAAAAATCAAAGCTTATATGTTGATTTTATTGAAACATGTACCAACAAAACTACAGAAAGTTGAAAAAAAGGCATGAGGCAACAGAAATAGCTTTCTACAGAAATATACTGAGAATACCATTTTTTTTGCAATTATGTCCACTCTTCACAAGGCACGAGAGCCACCCAAGGTAGAGGGTCACAGAGTAAGAGGCAGGGCTTATGCAGATATGTTAAAAAGATAACAGTTAATCATAGACTTAAACAGGTTAATATTTTAGTGATCAGGGAAGCATCCTCTTGGGAGTCAGTTCATGGAACTTACACCTCACCAAAGGAATACAAAATGAATGATGGTGGTTTGCTACAATGGGCGTGGCATGGTGGATCTTTGCCTTGAAGGTTAGAATTGGCAGAACTAAGGAGTGTGGTTCATCTGAACACTATCCACGGAAAGATATGATGTCACAAGACTCTCACTGATCTATTGCTATGATACAGCAGTGAGAGAGCTTGCGGCATCACATCCATAGGAAAGAGGTTGGATTGTGGAAAATAATTCATCCCCCACAAGGATGAGGAGACACTTTTGGACTCTATTGAGAGTGAAAAGGGAAGACTGTGAAGCTCCTGCTAATATATAGCATCAGTATTCCATTTTCTACCTGGTCATGAACATGAATTTGAGCAATGTGGAAATTTTAAGGAAAATGGAAATAAAAGGACACTTATAATTAGAATCAGAAAGAGACAATTGAAATTTCTTGACACAAAATGAGGAAAGAAGGCTTGGAGAATTTGACACTGACAGGACATAATGAAAGCAAGGACAGAATGAAACAGTGAGTAACCCAGCTGATAAGCTCGTACAAAATGAATAGAAGACGAAAGAGTGGTAGGGATAGAGAAAAGACAAGCCTTACTAAGAGCTATAAATGGTAGGAAGCTGTGGAGAGTCATGATTGTCTACATCCTGAAAGAGACATGGCACATAGAAAAAAAAGTGGTAAAGACAAGGAAGTTTTGAAAAGTTCTCAGCCTGACTTTCCAAAATCTTTTTTTTAAATTTTAAAGACTGAAAATTTTTCAGCATGTCTTTGTACTTTACAAAATCTGTTATTTTCTCGCTGTAACATGCAAATCACAAAAAAAAATCGATGGCAAACAATGAAAGTGATTGAAACACAAACACGTAGAGTTCATTTGTATTGATTTTTTTTATTTCATTTCAATTTTTGACAAAATTTACAAGCAATTTTTATCAATTGAAAGAAAAACAGAAACAGTTTGATGGACTGATGGCAAATTTATTAAAAACAAATATATCTATTTAAGAGTATATTTTAATATACAGGAGATATGTTGTTATAGATAGATAGATAGATAGATAGATAGATAGATAGATAGATAGATTAGAAATGATTGAGATAGAATAGCTAGAAACAGACTCAGGTAGCCATGAACAGACATCACGATAAAAAAAGAATTTAATTAAGTAGAAAAAAATGATGTCTGTTTCATGTTTATACTGTTCATTTCAAATTATATATAAATAATTTCATCCATACATTTGTATTTCCTACTACTCAAAACATTAATTTGTGAATACCCATGTCTGAGTAGATGCCCTGTTTTTATAAACAGTATAAATTATGTCTCCTGGTCTGCACATTCGAAAGACTTGATAAAGAGAATGTGCATGTTTTGTTTTTTTTTTCTGTACAGAGATATGTAAATATCAATCAATTCATATCTCTGTATCAACTGGAAACAAAAATTAGTTATTTAAAGATTTCTTGGATTACATATATGGGATTATGTATGTATTATATAAATATAATGTGTTGGTTAGTTAGCTAACCAGTAATGTGTGTAATGTGTAGTACGTTCCTGTTAGATGGTTCTGCATTCTGTATTTACCTTTAACTATTATAGAAAATTCCAAGAACTGTATCCTTACAATGAAAACCAATAAAGAGTCTTTATTACAGTATATAGACTAAAAGATCTGCCATCAAAACCCTGTTTCTTGAATTTTGATTTCATATTTGTTTTATTCTATTAAGATTTCCTTTAATAAAGTTTATTGACTTTTGAATTATTCAATGTTACTTTAAGCAAAAGAGTTCAGATGGTCCATTCTGCATCCATTGTTAGTTGTGTATGACATCCAAAAAATATTTTTTATGCTTAACTCTCCAGTAGTATTATGTAATATTGTCTCAGCATTCAAACATAGGGTTTTCAAGTCACGATATTATCTATATGAAATTTAGTTCTGAATTTTCTTGTTATATATTGATTTTCCTGGTTATTATAGGATAAATAAAAATTGGAAAAAAATGTTTCCTTTTGAAAAAATCTTTTTAGAAAGCAAATATGTAAAAACTTAAGATTAAAATTAAAATTCAAAAATTCAATTATACAAAAAGGTTTAATTTTTTTTTCAGTAAACAAATAAAACTGATTGAAACTAACACAAATATTTTGACTAAAACCGGGACCTCCTTTTAGTTACTTGACAGCTGTATCCAGAAAACTACTTGACTCATCATGAACATTTGACTTGCTACTTGCTAAATATTAAGAAAAAACATGTTTTGTATTCAAATACTCCACAGCACTAAGAATGGTTTAAAAATACTTTTTTCAATTACATTAATTAGATGTCATTCTGGGGGATCAGTTTATTACTTGATAATAATTGAAAATTTATCCCCATTTTGATTCCATATAAAATCCATTAGAATCCATATAAAATTATTAAAATTCATTAGAAACCATTAGAATCTATTAAAATTCATTAGAATCCATTAGAATGTATTAGATACTATTAGAATTCATTAGAATCCATTAAAATCTATTAGAATTCATTAGAATCTATTAGAATCAATTAGAATCCATTGGAAAACATTAAAATTGATCAGAATCCACTAGAGTTTTACACATATATTATTTATTTTATTCATATTATTAGTAAAATATAATCAGTATACCAGATGACAATTTGATTATATCCATTAAAACAGATTAAATTTACTTCTAGATAAAATAACTAAGAGAATATCTCAAATTATTTCACACACTCACTAACCCCTTGCATCTTAGGGGCTTTATTGGCTTGCTTGTGGGCAAAAGATTTAAAAAAATATTAATACTATTTTTCAGCCATGTGCTTGTCATTTTCACAAATGTTCTAACTACAACCAGGTACACCTTGTAGTTATTTGACAAGACATATTCAGAAAGCTATTTGACTAATCATGAAGATTTGGCTAAATATTTTCTGGGGTGTTCACACACTCCGTGGTACTAATGAAGGATTGTATTAAATAAATAAATACTTAATATATCAGGAGCTGTAAGAACTTGAAGAATAATAGAAAACAGATGAGCTCAAATGAATGGGAAACGTATCAAAGATGGCTGCCATGAAATTATAACAAAAGAATTTTCTATAAAAATCTCTTGATTTTTTTCTTTCTGCCATTTCTACTTTAAAACCATTAGCACTCTGTAAGTGACTATTTTCACCAAGCACAACATTAGTCCTGTCAACAATTGGTTGTGTCGCCATATCCTTCTATAGCAACACCTAAAACAATCTTGACTGAAATTGAGAGCCAGGCTACTGCAATTTCAAATATATAGAACTAATTTATAAAACACTATATTTTGAGTGAATTCCATATACAATAAAAGGGGAAGTAATATTTATAAATGATGCAAAGGGCTAAATGTTAAGCAAT
>CAHIKZ030000913.1:2050000-2055000 GCA_903632075.3 Acanthosepion pharaonis | reverse complement strand
AACTATAGTAGCTATAGTAATAAGTAATAATATTGAACTAAAATTTATATTAATTGCTTAATAATATATACATATGCATGCATATATATATATATATATATATATATATATATATATACACACATGTATATGATCTCATATCAAACTCACCACATACAAACTTATATATTTGGAATACCCTTTCTTGTGTGAAATTCTAATTGGATCCTTTTCGTGTGGCTATACAGGCCCAGATGACTTTATAGTTTGTAAATATGACCAGAAACGTGCAAGTGACACAAAAAAAAACACCCCAAAAAATAATATAGTAACAAGTTTGCATCAGAGATTCCAGAAATATTTGCTAGTACCAAAAATGGCATGTCGCTACATTTTGGCTTTTGTTTATCATTAGAGTTTCACACAGGAATGGATACCTATAAATATGATCTGGGGAGTGAGATAAAGTAATAGATAGATCGATAAATAGATAGATAGATAGACAGATAGGTAGGTAGGTATTTAGGTATGTAGGTAGGTAGATAGGTAGGTAGATAGGTAGGTATATAGATATATAGGCATAGATATAGATATAGATATATATGTGTGTAAGATTCTTTCTCATGAAATGGCCAATGAATATGAAAATAAAATACTCTATGTTTAAAGACGTGTTTTCTTTCAAAATCAAACTTTTTTCCATCTATTTCTGTGTCTTTATCTCAATGTTTTTGTCATCCATATTTCAACTTTTATACTTTTAGAAATGAAAGCAAAACAGCTGATCATTTGTTGAATGAGAAACTGGAAATGATTGGAAAATAAATTGTCAATTGGCTATAGGGAATTTGAAGAATGCCTGAAAATTTTCATGTCCTAAGTCCCTCAGTCATTTTCCATACCACTTTCCACAGGGAAAAAAAGGCAGTCATAGAATCAGATGGAGCATCTTTTGATCAAACAATAACATTATCACCAAAAATGGAGTATTTCAGTTTTCCTATTTGCAATCAACCATTTTCTGAGAAACAGCACACACACACACACACACACACACACACACACATACACATTCACTCTTTCTCACACACACACACACTCATACATATATATACATATATATGTCACTTGTACAGAAATGTTCAAACTTCTGTGTGTTTGTGTGTGTGTTAATCTTTTGTTATTTTCTTTTACTTTTTCTGTCTAATTTTTGATTTTTGGGGAGGATGTTATTTGACCAAAAATACAAATATTCCAAATTTCAATATGTGCTGAAAGATTTCAGTTCCCCCCCCCTATTTTCCTACATCAGTATTTCAAAAACTGAACTTTTCGGTAATGATTTTGAGGATAAATGGTTCGTACAAAGAACTTACTCTATCCTTTGTAGCTCATAAAAAGATAAAGTTTATTAAAAGCTGCAAAGAATAGAAAAAGAAGGATAAACAGGGGGTGCTGAAAATTTCTTTGTCCGACAAATTTTTACCACAAAATCTGTATTGAAATCATTGGTTATTGAAATACTTCGACATTTTGGTATTTCCTATCAAATACAACTTTCCCCAAATTGTACTACTCCATTTTTCCTTGATATTTTTTTTTAACTTTACATTTTCACACTATCTGTTGTTCAGTTTTGCACTCTCTTTCTTTCTTTCTTTCTTTCTTTCTTTCTTCCCCTCCTTCATTCTCTCTTTTTTTTCTTTTTTTCCAGGCATCTTTCTTCTTTCCTCCTTTTCAGTCTTTCTTTCTTAGAAAAATTTGATATTGTTTCTGTCCTATTCAGGTTATCTGAAAATTCTGGAAACAGCATTTAATGTAAACTTGTTGAACACTAAAACTTCAAGAATGCAAAGATCAAAAGGCAATATACAAAATTAACCAAACCTTATCCATCAGGATCCATTTTATGGAACCATAAATCTTCAAAATAGAAATAAACTATTTATTCACTGAAAATCAAAATGAATTACAAAGGTTGAAAAAAAAATTTCAAAAAAACTTGTGAGAAAGAATTAATCTGGGTTCTTGGGAAATATGATGAAGGTTTTTTGTACATTTAGAAAATGACCTTGTTACTAAAAATGAAGCCGATTTTTAAACTTATGCTTAACCCTTAAAAATCATATCTCCCTTAAAACCATGTTCATTGAAATATCTGCTTTGAATTGGTGACTTTTATAAATGATATTTAGCAATATAATATGCAATATTTTCACAAATATTTTGTCTTTTCTTGGCAAAATATGACAATCATTTAATTATACATTTGATATATTACATCCTACAAACCCATTACATTTGAAATATCTCTACCTTAATTGTGGTTTAGATAAATCATATTTAGAAATCATTTTTGATAAATATGAAAATTTTCCCAGATATTATTTAGCAATTTCAAGAATAATTCTTCAACAAAATATAACAATCATTTAATTGTATATCTGATGTTCTAGCAATGCATTCTGTGTACGTCTGTCTTCAACAAGTTTACTGTGTTCAACTTATTGTTCATTTACTATTCCTACTTTTGTCTCAAAATCAAACATTGTATTCACCAATGCACTCATATCAACATTATACATAATTTCTTTTTCAGGAGGGCTCAGTATTTTTTTTGTTTTATCTTGTATAACTAATTAGCATTACTTGGTGACTATGCCTTATTTCAAACATTTGGGAGCATAAAAAAACGGATATGATAACAAGACCCAGTGAGAAAATTTATAAGAATAATAGGGAATCAATGACGAAGAAAAGCAATTTTAAGTTCTTGATATTTGTACGTTTTACAGCAACATGGTCCCATGATTCAACACTTCACTTCGGTCTATATTTATATATGTATATATATATATATACCACTATGCATTTAGCAAAAAAACAATAGACAGGAACTCCATCTGATGTTTCTGTACAAGGGATAATCAGAGAAATTTATCCGTGTGATTTGATTATCATCTCTACAAATTTGTCCAGACAATTTAATTTAGGCAAATTTGCATTAAGATACAATAGAAAAAAAATCACCAAACTTTTTATCTTTATTTTTTATTGAGTACATATACATATATATATATATATATATATATATATATATATATATATATATATATATATATATATATATATATATATATAGATATGTTTATGTAGACATATATATGTACAAATATATATATATATATATATATATACATATATATATATTTATATTTACATTGTCAAAATCTTAAGGATTTTCTGTTTTCTGTGGCGTTTTATCAATTTGTTGCATTAACGACAGCGACCAAGAAAAAAAAAGTTATATGTATATACAGTAGATATATATATATATATATATACAAATTCACTTAAATATTTAAATATTTATATACATCTGGAAAAGAACATATGTACTTGAAAAAATCATTAAAAATACACATATTAGTATATATATTTTATATACACAGCAACAAAATTCTTATTGAATAATAAATAATCAAATAATATATATATATATATATATATATATATATATATACTATATACATTTATACATTTTCTTATATACATGCATGTATGTACAAATGTGCATATATACATGTTTACCAACATGCTGACATTGATATACATACATATATATATATATATATATATATATATATATATATATACACACCATTCAACATTACTCATATGTGTGTGTATGTGTGTACACCAGTTCTTAGATCAATAGATAGATAGATAGATAGATAGATAGATAGATAGATAGATAGATAGATAGATGTTAATGCATAAACTTGCATATACAGGGATATATGACTGACATCTTTCAAGATTGACAAAGGTTGCAATAGCCTCACAATGACCTGAAATAGCTCTCAGCCTTTGCACTCACTCTCCCATTCTAAAACTACCTGACATGTCAGGAATATGACTTTCTTGCCAATATATTTGATTATGGGAATTTTCTCAGGGAAATGTGTTATGCCTTCCATGTTATCACAAAGGCAAATTTAGAAACAGCAATATAATCTAGAATTCTAAGTAAGAATTCTGTGTTTTGCATGTTAAGATATATGCCAACTTGTCATTTCTTCAAAGGTCAGTCATATCCCCTGGAAACACAAACTCACATGTATTACATGTGGGAATGTGTTTAATTTTTGAGTTATGTATATGTAGGACACATTTATTAATTTTAATTAACATACAATATGCCTTCATTACAACCAGACATAAAAGAGACATTCTATATACAAGGTGGGCCAATGGTTGCTTTACCATCATAAAATAAAATAAATAATTTAAAATAAAAATAAAATAATCAGAAAATTAGTAAAAATTCATGAATTTGTAAAAATGTAAACTATTTTAGTTTACATTTTTAAAAGTTGAAAGTTGCAAAACAACTCTCTTTGAGCAGAAAAATAACTGTGTTTAAAAAATACTATTACAACAAACTAACTTTTGGGCAACAATATATATATATATATATATATATATATATATATATATATATATATATATATATATATATATATGCATATAGATATATATGAATATGTATAAAAGGTATTAAAAATTTCTTGTTTACTATGTACATATATATGTATGTATGTAAACTTATGTATGTGTATTTATACATATGTCTCTCTCTCTCTACCTTCTCTCTTTATATATGGGTGTTTGTTTGTATGCATGTGCATGTCTGTACATGTGAGTGTATGTACAGTGGAGTGTCTGTGTATTATTCTGTCTCTCCCTTTCTGTCTCCACCCCTCACTCTCTCTCTCTCTCTCTATCACTTTCTCTTTATATATCATCTTATCACAGATCAAATAATATCATTAATTTTCACTTGTCAAATACATTTTATTTATATGGGTATTTATGTTGTGGTGTAGAGTACTCAATATAGGGGATAGACTGTATGTATATATATATATATATATATATATATATATATATATATATAGATAGATAGATAGATAGATAGATAGATTATATTCAAGAATGAAAAACAATGTGACCAATTG
>CAHIKZ030000913.1:2020000-2045000 GCA_903632075.3 Acanthosepion pharaonis | reverse complement strand
ATTATCCATATTGTTTTTATTTTCCCAAGTACCTTCAATCTCATCTAAGCTCATATTCAGGGGTGAATTGCTATGACAAAATATTAATGTAAGTTATAAATATGTGAGCATGAATGCTGTAAAATTCAAAAAAAATTTTACGGCTATTTAAGGGAGATAACTTAATTTATGTAAATTCTTACTAAAATTGTTATAATTCCATGTTTTAAAATATTGTTTTAATTGTAGCTTTTAACAATTACAATTTAGATATTTTAAAACCTTGATGCTATAAATATTTAAAAATTTTGTTACTGTACTTAAAATTGACTTTATTTTTAGCCATATTTATTTTATATAAAGGGCTTGCAAAATTTGAAATTTTTCTCTTTTTATTTTTGTGGCGGAGTATAGTCGATTAATATTTCTCTGAATCATGAATGTGGACAGGAATGTATGGAAATTGCTCCGAGAAGCTGCATTCGCTGGTTCCCAGATGTCATGAGTTCCAGCACCCTACGAGGCTGGCATCCCGCTCTCACCCCTTCACTGTCGAAACTCCTAAATGTAGCCATCTCTTCTACTCTAATAGCTTCATGTCTTGCACCTCTCGCCTGTGGAACTCCCTTCCCTTCTCCTGTTTCCCTGTGAGCTATAATCTCCAGCTATTCAAATTTAATGTCAATCAACATCTCCAGTTGCTTTAATCTATCCACTACCCTCATCCTTTTTTCTATCACTCCTATCTGATCTTGCTATTTCCTGTAACCCCTTGCATCCTAGTAGCTTCCCGCCTTGCTTGGGGGGAAACGCTTTAAAAAAAAAAAAAAAAAAAAATGTTGAGAGATTGAACTATAATATTTCAAATGAAATGTAAGTCTCCTACACAAGTGATTTTAACAACACTTGACATCAATAGATGTCTTTCATCAGAAGAAAATTTACAGTATTTAGATTGAAGCATGACAATTCTCTTTGGACTTACAAGCATTTAATTTGGCTTGTGTAGTTAGTGCTGTAAGATTGCCAGTTTTCCAAATCAACAATATTTTTAAAAAAATTAATTTTGTTACAGTTTCTTTCTGCTTACATATTGCAGATTATAAACATGTATATGTGGGGAGACTTTAGCAAATGAAAACAAAAAATTAACGAGTTAATCTGTGGAAAAATTCAAATGACCAACTTCCAGAGTAAGAATACAAATTTTGGTGAAAAGAATTTAACAAAACTTAAAAATTAATAATTTGTACACTAAGTAACCAAACTAGCATCACCTGTATTTAAAAAAGTAAAATATTTAATGAACATTTTAACATAGTTGTCAAAAGATATATTGATTTTTCTGTTTCATGATAATTACAAAATTTCTAATTTTATCAAAACCTGTAGAATTAGAGTTATTCAAGATTAATATTTTTAATTAGAAAAAATTAATTAATTTTAGAAAAATAATTAAAATCATTAATTAGTTTTAATGATAAATTAATTTGAATAAATTTTAAGTTAATTAATTTTAATAATTACTACATTTTAATGATTTTAATTAATTAACTTTAATTTAAATAATTAATTCTAATAATTTTAATTAATACATGTTAATTTATTTTAATTAAAAGTGCAATCTATTTTAATTATTTTGAGTTAATTAATTAATTTTAATAATTACTTTTTGTAACTTTAATTAATTATGCCATATTAATAATTAATTCATTTTAATTAGAAAAAAATTTAAAAGTGCAAACACTATTTTTAATTAATCTTAAGTTTATTAATTTTAATAATGGATTAATTTTAATAATTTTACTTAATAAATCAATGTTAATAATTAATTCATTTTAGTTAGAAAGAATTTTTAAAATGTTATTACTATTTTAATTAATTTTAACTTAATTAATTTAATGATTAAATAATTTTAATAATTCTAATTAGTTAATTTTAATAATTTTAATTAATCCATTTTAAGAATTAATTAATTTTAATTAGAGAAAAAATTAAACAGTGCAATCACTATAGGGCTGTTTGGATATTAATTAAAAATTTACGTAGAAAAATGATCAATTTTTTTGCCAGCCCAATATTTACAATTATTTTTGCATTTGTCTGAGTTATTAATTTTCAATTTTTGCTTACATAGACCCATGACCAGCACGGAAAATCATAGATGCAGTTAGGTGATAAACACTTCTGTATCAAACATTAAAAATGAAAATCACTCCCACATTTCTCTACCTTTCTTTTACATTATACCATATACAACAATACAATTAGTACAATTATAAATCAATTATCCCAAATATCATATCCAACAATTAGTGCATATTAAGTCGTTTCTAATTTCAAATCATTTGCTGAAAAACACTAGAATTAAAAACAAAAAGGTCATCCCAGGATCAGGAATTAACAGTTATAAATGTTAAATCATCTATTGTATCTTAATTCTTCATGTATAAATTTTCCTTGCTGATTAGGGAAGTGTTGGCATTAGCAATGCAGAAAAATAAATCAGTAGACCAGGTTCAAGTTCCTACCCTTGAGAATAGAATGAAACTATTGCTTTGATAAATATGGAAGATTAGATTCTCTATCTTTGATTGGTAACCAGTTTAGGAGAAGGAAAATATGTGAAGTCAATAGAAGACTACTCCATTAGCTTTCCCATCAAAAGACAGCAATTTACAGATATTAAATAAAAGGAAGTTGTGCAGGGCTTATTTGCAGGTGATTCATATGTAAGATTTAGTCTAGCACTCAAAATTTCCAAAGATTCAAGAGCTTTGATATTAAAAACCAGATTGGGTTCAAAAATAAAAGCAAAAAGGATATAATGCATGTTCTTTTAACACTCAACGTTTACCTGTAACAGGTGGTTCCAAATAAGTTCAGTTTCTTCACACATTATTTACTTATTTTCCAAGATTCTGTACCCTAGAACAATATAGATAGAACAAGAGAATAAAATAGTTGAAGTTACCTGTTACAAATATATGCTGAGTGCTAAAAGAACTGACCACATCAGAAATGAAAACATCCTGTAATTGGTCAAGCAAGAACCATTCATTAACAATCTTAATGTGCAACATCTCCAAGCCTTAGGCTACTCATTAAGGTTATCAACAACCTCGTATCAAGATTCATTCTCTACTGACCACAGCATGGTGATAACGGGGTTAATACCCAAGAATAATTTATGTAAACATATAGAGAACACCACACAAAATTTTGGACATTTACCTTGGAAAGAGAAGAATTGAGCAGATGGCCTACATACACCTGATTATTGAAAAAAGAAAAATGGATGTTGGATATACATATATACAGTTATGTTTTACTATTGATTGTAAAATGACAGCATGAGAGTTCTTATCAAAATCACCAGAAATATAATGAAAGAAATTCTAATTAAAGATTAATGATAATTAACAATGCTTTCTCAAACCTCTTTAGTGTTGTGGAGTATTTTGACAGTGGAGGCTTGTATTTCTAATAAGTCGTACAAAATGTTAGGAACTTGGAAAATAATAGTCAATGACGCAGCAAATCTAGTTGTGATGGTTGGTACTTCAAATGTCCGAATCTCGACTGACGCGCTCAACACCGTTCTGCAGACTTGCCACTGCTACTTCTACTTATTATCTATGGGAGAGTCCATTACCAAAGAATAGGTACTATGGCACAACATTTAGTAAGTATCTGACTCCTCTGATTATGCTCTAACTTTACGAGAGCCATATCAAGCAAAAAATGGAATATTGCTGTCATATTTTTGGCTGGAGTTGCCCAGTCTTCCCTTTCCTGTCTTAATAGAGTCCAAAATCATCTCAGCCTTGTAGGTGATGAATTTGTCACAAGCCTTTCACTACTCTACTGCTAATTCAATGGAAAATGTTTAAACAAGCCACATTCTTTCATTCTCCCAACTCTAACCCTTCCAAATAAGACGTGTCTGTCATTCCACATACACTGAGGCAAAAAACCACCATCATCCCGTTTGTATTTCATTAGTAAGATGTAGGTTGATAGCTTCTTCAAAAGAACTACAGAACATAATCCCAAGTGGATGCTTTCCTGACTACTACAATCTTAATCTCTTCAAGTCTAGAGTTACTCTTCCTTCTGTTCATACAATAACCACGAAAATAACATTGTGGATTTTACATCTTTAGTCTTATGTAGAATATAATCATTTAGAATTTTATGAAAAAAAATGTTGATCAGAAAAGTTAACAGAAGTTTGAGAGAGAACAACATGGAGCCAGGAAGCAAGTGGACGGACAAAGACTGAGTTTAGTTTGATTTTGTTTTATTAATAAAGAGATGAATTATTTTCTAGAACTCTAGAACTCAGGCGGTAATGACTAAAGATGGATTATCTTACAAAAAATGATAATTACAAATATACTTTTAACTAAATATAACATTTTGTGTGTAAAATAAAAAAGTATAATCTAAGGTTGAAAATCAAAAAAATGTCCTAACTAAAAAAACAAGAGGTTGTTGTATATATATATATATATATATATATATATATATATCATAAAATGGACAAAGTCCGACAATTATTATAATTTTTTTTTATGTTTATACATTCTTTATATAGATACAAATATTTAAGTAAGTGCTCTGTTTATAATAAACAGTATTAAACAACATTTATCGGCCTGAATGTCCGAGAAATTGTCATAAAAAATATGCATCCTCTGACAGGAATCGATCTTGTATCCTATACGAACCCATCATATGGTGAAATTGGTAAAAGCATGTCAGGCTATATGACGTTTCTGTATAGGATACAGGTTCAATTCCATCGAGCACTATTTTATTAACACCAGCACTCAATCTGTAAAATTTTATATTCATATATATATATATATATATATATATATATATATATATATATATATATATATACATATATATATATATATATATATATATAGATATATATATATATATATATATATATATATATATATACATATACATATATATATATATATATATATATATATATATATATGTAGAATCAAAAAGTATTAAAAGCAAAAATAAGCAGTGTATGTCTATATTATTTAACTGAACTTGTTTGAATATCTCTTCAATAAAATGAATTGTGTTCTCTCAGTCACTTACATATTTATCTAAAAATAAATACACTTAAATTCACCCTCATCCCTGCCATGCACCAACGGCTTAGGGGTAGATTCTCTGACTGACGCCAATTCAGCTGGGTTTCAATCCTAGCTAGAGGCAACTGGACATCTAACCACACTGATGAGCTGTGAAACAGTCTGTCTGTGGATGACAATATATATATATATATACTTTGCCATTAGGGCATTTCTTTTCTTGGTAAAGTAATTGCTTTTATCTTAAGTTTAATATGATATTTCTATTATATATATATTCTGATTTTACAAGCATCAGATGGATTGCACTAAAGATATTTGGAATAAAACTTCTCTTTCTTATATTTTTTTAAACTTATTACTGTAGCATGTATATCTTGGAAATATGAGAAACTAGTTATTAAAAAATATTTTTTAAATCATTTGTGTACCAATAAAGGGTGTATAGTTTGTCTTTATGGGTTACCAATAACAAATTTATTATTATAAATAATAATAATAATAAAGATAATAATAATAATAATAATATCAACAATACTTTTTTTTTCATTTTTTTGTATATTCTAAAAAGTTCCATTTATTTGGTTTGGTGGTTGGGGGAAGTTTGCATACAAAAATAACTTTTAACCTTACAATTAAAAAATAAAATTCAAAGCTGCCATGTTTTTAAACTGAAACACGCCCACATCCCTACTACCACCACCATCAACTCTGACATTTCATTACAATACTTTTTTAAAAATTTTATCACAGCAGTTGTTTTGGTTTTTTGTTTTTTCCTTTAGAAGATCACAGGAATTTATTTTTAAATTTTAGGAATTTCCTTCTCACATGTTATGTATAAGAGAGTATTATCTGTTTTATATTACTTGATGAGATGGGTATTGCCAAGTAACCTTGCTGGATAATATGAAGGATTCAACAAATTTTTACTTCTTGTATGTGCCACATCCCTTCAGGATGTGGGCAATCATGGCTCTCCACAACTTCCTATCTTTGTAGCTCTAAGCTATAGTTGTTTCTTTGCTATTGCTCCCAGTCCCTGTTCTACCATTCATTCACACAAACTCATTAAGGTATTTACTGTTTCCTTTTTCCCTTTTTGACTTCAATATGTCATGGGAGTGTTAAATTCTCCAAGCTCTCTTACCTCATAATGTGTCACAGAAATTTCTTCTTCTTTTTTTGATTGTAGGTACAAGTGCTCATTTTATTACCATTTTTCTTAAAAACTTCCTTGTTGTTCACATGTTGCATCTATGTCATTCTCAGCATCTTTCTAGAAAACCACATCTCCACTGTCTAAAGTTGCCTCTTACTTTGTGACAAAATTCTCCAGCATTCACTGCCTGATATTACACTGCACTTTATCGCACTTTTTTTGTTTGATGTAATTTTCCCATTTCTTAACACTTTGCTTTGGGAAAATATCTTTCACTATTCCAATATGCTTTGGATTTCGGAGTCATACTTTCCATCATCTTAACAATATGCATATCTTTTTTTATTTACTTGATCTTGGCATCACCAATTAACAGCTCTCATCTTGGACTGTTTCACTTTCTTTCTGTGTTTGCTCTCAACATAATGTGATCTGTGTGTCTTATGTTACTAAAATTATGCCCACCACTAATAAATCCTGGTAGCACTTCTAGCTCACTTAAGTGTGACATTTGCTTAAAATAAGAGACAAAGAAACCCTACACTGTATAGAAACCAAAAAAATTTTTTTTTTTTACTTTGCAAGCACTATGGTCCTTGTCTATTGTGGTGTAAGTAAGTGGAAAAGTCCACAATAGACTCGTTAGAGGGAAGACACCACAACATTCTCTCACTTATTCGTTCTTTCATTTCTTCTTCATTTTAAGCATTTTCCTTTTTCTCAATTTAATTCATTCTCATCATTGATAAAAAAAAAAAAAAGATTAAAAAAGAAATGTATAAATCTGCATTTCTGTTTCTTCAAGTCCCTTCAACATCTGTAAAGAGGTTATCTAGCATTCACTGCCCTATAGGAGGACCACCATTTCATCACAGTCAAGCACTGTTTTCTTTGTTTCTACCAATATTTTCTTTTTCTTAATACATTGTTTTGATTTTGGAAGGCATTTTTTGCTATCCCAATGCTCCTTTGGATTTCAGTGTTGCATTTCCTGTCCCTCTGTTAAAACACTTCTCCGATAATTAAATTGTCATACTTGTTTGAATTTGGTAGCTCCATTTTGTAATTTGCATCTTGTACTGCCCCTTGCACTGTCAACCATACATTCTGTTACTGCACCAATAATGGTCTCTTCTTTCTTCTGTTCTTACCAAAATTCCTTACATATTTGTAGAGAGGCCATGTGAATCTAATTCTTTTCAAAACACAAATAACTTTATTGGTTTTTTTTTTCTCAAACCTCCACTGCCTCTTCTAAAATCCCTTACACGTCTATGAATCTCCTTAAGAACTCTAAACAATTCTTCCAATTATGTAGAGTCTTCAGGACCATTTCCAGCACTATATACCACCATTGTCTTTATTATTAAAATTTCCATGAGCAACTATAAGAATCTATATTTTAGATTCTTATTAACTGCTACAAGGCTTCCCACTATTCAAACAGCTGAGCAGAAATGTACATGAAATCCTAAGGGGAAACACCCAACTGACAAGCAAATCTGGGGTACGGAATGGGATACTCACTGTAGACCTTCTTAATACACCAAGATAAAACATGTATATCAGTTAAGACCAAAGGCCATAAGAAACATTGCCTGGTACTTATTAATATTATTATTATTATTATTATTATTATTATTATTGTACTTGTTGTTGTTGTTGCTATTATTATTATTAATATTATTATTATTATTATTATTTCTTTGGATTTCTGTTGCATACACATTTCCTTCCAGAGACCTAAGGTCAGAAATGACTTCATGATATTTTTCCCTGGTCATTTTTTGTCAAAAAAACAAAACACCTAACACCACACACATTTTACATAGATCAAGCTTTTTGTAACGTGTGAGCTATACTTGGAACTATAATTTTTTGCATTTCTTTAAAGCATGGACTATTATTATTATTGTTACTATTATTGTAGTTATTATTATTATTATTATTATTATTATCCTTTCCTGTGATTTCTGTTGTATTCTCATTTACTTCTGGGTCCCAACAAGAGATCTAAGGTCGAAAATGGCATAATATTTTCCACTAGACATTCGGCCAAAAAAAATTAAAATAAAACAAGCAAAGAACAAATACATTATACATAAATGAAGCTCCTCATAAGGTGTGAGCTGAGCTCATGAGAAAAATCTGTTTATGTTTCTTTAAGGCTAAGGAGTGTTTCAATGTGTCTATCAAAATCCTTATTATTATTATTATTATTATTAATAATATCATTATTATTAATATTTTTATTTTACTTCCTTTGATTTCTGGCGTTTACACATTTCTTTCCGGGTCCCGCCCAGGGACCTAAAGTTAGAAATGGTATCATGACACTTCCCACTGACAAAAAAAAAATTACATAGATAAAGCCCTTCATAAAGTGTGGGCTGTACTTGTCAGAATAATTTTTCGTATCTCCTTGAGGCATGGACTTCCAGGAATCCCTTCAATTAGTCTACTGCAATCTTTTCCAACCAGTCCTAGGGCTCCAACTACAACAGGGATTGTTGATGTTTCCATATGCCACATATCATTATTATTATTATTATTATTATTATTATTATTATTATTTCCTTGGGTTTCTTTTGTATACACGTTTCTTTTTGGGCCATAACCAGTGATCTAAGGTCAGACATGGATCTTCCACTAATCATTTTTCGTAAAAAAAATTATTATTATTATTTTATTATTATTATTCAAATAAATAGAAGTCAAAAGCAAGACAATAAAATATTTAAAGAACCACAAGGAACCTATTTTTTCAATATTATTGTACTTAAATAAAAAGAGAAAAGAGCTGAGAAGAATTTCAATGAGGGCAGGAGTAAAAATAGTGGTGTTTCATTAGTTTTGTTTTGTGTTTTGTTAGTTTTAATAATAATGTGAAGTTAGGTTATTGCAAACTAAATTATGCCAATTTAGGTCTGGGCTTCAGAAACTTTCTTATTATTATTAGTTTGAGCATATCTGGGAAAAAATGATGGGTATAATTATATTTTTATATTATACAAATAAAATTTCTATTTCCATTTCCTCCACAGTAAGCTTAAATGCATGTAGTGGACTCTATCAGTAACACACACAGAAAAGTGTTACAAACACACACACACACACACACACACACACACATATATATATATATATATATATGGTAATACTCATTTTCAAAAACATCAGTTGGCTCAACATGTTATATAACAAACATATGTTTCACCTAAATGGACCTAGTAGCCAGTTTTACCCGCACTATCCATTTAGCTTTCACCTAGGTAGGTCTGCTTGGCTCCTTAGGATTATTTTATTATATATATATATATATATATATATATATATATATATAAGTAAAATGAGAACAACAAATGGAATGTAATTCCATGTCCATAACATTTAATTTAAAAGAGGGCTCAATAGTAAGTAAAGATAAAAATTATTTATATTAGGATATTAAAACAAAAACATGCCAAAAATCACTTCACAATGGCAATTATGTTTCAACCCTAGAAATGTGTCTCCTCAGGTGATGATAAACTACTGGTGAGTGAACAAGGAGACATGATTGCCACTGTGTAGCGATTTTTAGCATATTTTTGTTTCAATATCTTAAAATAGATATAATATATATATATATATATATATATATATATATATATATATATATATATATATATATATATATATATATATATATATATTCTGGGATCTGACTCAAGAGTTTCTTACAAAATGCTCATCAGGGTCAGCTGTTCAATAAATCTCTTGAATATATTATCAGATCACATAGTAAGACTCTTTCTGAGCAAAGAAATTCTAATTCTAACTTTCAAATTTCAAATTCATAGCACATCAGAGTTATATGAGTTATATAGAGAGCTACATAGAGTCATAGAAATTTATAATGTACAATGTGTGTATATGCCTGTATTTAATACATGTATTGCATTTTAGTATTCATATATGTGGATGTGTGGGTGTCTGTGTATGTCTGCGTATTTCAAAATCTGTTCTATTTATAGGGAACACTCAATGTTGGCGATAAGTGCATTTATATACATAGACAATGTGAACACAGGAATATATATATATATATATATATTAATTTAATTTAATTAGAAAACACACAACCTTAAGAGTCCATTCATTATATTTTATTTCCCCAGGAAGGTGTCTTTTTCCTGGTTCATCAGATCACATTTGCAAGGGTTAAAAAAAAATGTTTTTAAATTTACATATTATTTTTGTACACTTTTGAGGGGGAGTTTTAAGTTGCTGTAAGGTCATATATATATATATATATATATATATATATATATATATATTGAGAGAGAAAGAGAGACTGATAAAATAAACAGAGAAAGAGAGACAGAGAGAAAGAAGTGGTGAGTCGTAAAGAGAGGGAGGGAGAGTGTGTGTATGAGGTGGTGCTGAGCCATTTTGCATAATTATTGTCTGGTTAAATGGTTAAGCAGTTTTGGGGGTTGGATGAAGAGGTTGCAAAGGTCAAGGCTCTCAGTCATACTTCTGACTTCCTACCTCATGTGCATGTATATATATATATAAAGTACACACACACACACACACACACACACACACACATATATATATATATATATATATATATATATATATATATATATATATTTATTTATATATATTATATACATTTCGATCCTAGCTAGAGGCAACCGGGTGTCTAGCCACACTGAGGAGCTGTGTCTGTGGTGACCATATTATATACATATATGTACATATATATATGATGAAGAACAAATAGGTAATGTTTATGAATCTAACATCTTATACATTTATTAAATCTTCGTCAGAGATTGAGAGAAAATAGACTTTTATCAGCCTCTCTCAATCTCTGATGAAGCTTTAATAAGAGAGAGTCATATTAGATTGATAAACTTTTCCTATTTGTTCTTTATTATGTCATCCTGTCAGATTCTAATTCATATTTGATCTGCATTTGATCTTTAACGCAAGTAACTATACATATATATATATATATATATATATATATATATATATATATATATATATTTTTTATTAATATTGAATTTATTAAAACAAATTCACTTTTACAATCTAACACCTTAATGAGTGGATACCATTTTGATGAAACTCTGAATCAGTGTAAATGAATATTTAGACACTCTGTAGACATGTATATATATATATATATGAGTGAATATGTGTGTATATATATCCCTGTATACATATATATATATATCCGTGTATGTATGTATGTATGTATGTTTGTATATATATATATATATATATATATATATATATATATGTATGTATTTATTTATTAATGCACATACATATATCATTGCTAATATCTAATTATTTCATTTTCCTAAACCTATACCTACATATATATATATATATATATATATATATATATATATATATATAAATATATGAAGTCCTGAAGGATGAAATGTCTAACAAACACTTTGTTCACATTTTTCCATGAAATGGTTCTTGATATATAAAAATTTATGTATTGTTTTCCCATACATATATATATATATATATATATATATATATATATATGCATGTATGTATGTATGTATATATGTATTACATAATGTATATGTATGTATTATCAAGAGAGTGAGAGAGAGATATGTACCAATCTTTATCTTTTTCATGGAACTTTCATTGACTTTTTTCCTGAAATATGAATGAATAAAATTGGAATGTTTTGAAAATGTTCTGTATTTAAAAAATAGAAAAGGTACACACACGCACACACAGTAAAGTATAAAAAAATCTTACCGTTTTATGTTTTTACCATTTTTTCAAGCCAAAATGTAATCTTTGGTGGGAGAAAAAATATTTTATACCACACACGGAATTGTATAATAGTCAAACAAATAACAATTTCAAACATTATTTTAAAATTATTTTTTGTAAATTTTTGATTTGCATGAATGAAATTTCAATAATTAGCTCCCATCTTGTTTTCTTCTTTTTTTAGTAGTTGGCATATGCCATTGTCCAGTGCTGATTCATGGCGGAATATAAGAATAAAGACAGGGAGTTGATTGAAATATCATTAAAAAAAAAAAAAAAAAATTTGAAAAGTAATGTTACACACAGTAACCCAATGAAAGGTACAAAAAATGAGTTTTCAAAATCTCTATGTGTTTTTTTATATACCTGATTTCCCAATATGAAGACAAAGAAAAAGTTTGCTTGAAGAATTAGCTTCTTGTTTTTCTTTTTGGTTTTTGTTGTAACAATTCTTCTTTTTTTTCTTTCACATTACTTTTTTGCCATTCCAGGTCTATGTCAGGTAATATTGTCTATAAATGTCTTTTAGATTTTTAGAAATTGTGCTCCATACAGCGATTGAAAAATTGGCAAAATGTAAAAAAAATACGAAAAGTGAAAAAAATTAATTTATTTTTTTTAATATTTGTTTTGTCCAAGGAAAAGCTAGCAATAATTTTGCTTAGATGTACTTTTTTTTTTCTTTTTTTTTTTTTTTTTGAGCAGTTTTGTTATTTTTTCTGTAAAACATTGTTTTTTTTCAGGCTTTTTCTCCTCTCATTTATCAATTAATCCTTTTTTTTATTATTTGTCACCAATACTGTCAGGTTTGTTACCAGACATCAAGGAGAAATTATTCAAAAAAGTCACTTATAAGCATGTTATATTTTTTTTTATCACTGTACAGATTAAATGATGTTCAAACATTTTATATCTGATAAAACGTGACCAGGATTATCTTCCTCAAAATATTCCATCATTTCTCTTTCATTCGTTCTTTCTTTCTTTCATTCTTTTCTTTCTCTCAGTTAATAATTTGATTTCACTGCATTAAACAATTTTTTTGTTTTCTGTTAAATAACTCTCAGCTCATAAAATTATGTCTTTTTTTTTGCTTGCTTGCTCTGTTATTTTGTGTTTGTTTACTTTGGACGAGCAGACAACATGGTCAACTTTTGCCAAACAATACAATGAAAGAAATTTTTATTTTCATTCACATTAAATACTTCGGTTGAAGTCCATCATAATTTATTTCTTTAATCATTGAAAAGTTTTGATTCATTTTTCATTCAAAAAATATCTTTCCATCACCCGTGAATATCAGAACATATTTCAGTTCTGGCTAAAAAATTTTAAATCATAACTTGTCATATAACAACAAAAATATATGTATGCCTGTATGTCTGTGTAAATGTTTGTTTTATGCATTATATATATACATATATATGCATTTTAAAAAATTATGAATATTTATATATATATATATATATATATATATATATATATATTATATATATATATATATATAATTATATAATTTTTTAACAATTGTGCATTCAAATATGTGTATGCATGTTTAAATGAGAATATAAAACATATATATATATATATAAATTTAATTCATATTCTTTTGATATTAAAATTCTGTGTATGGATGGAATTGTACACCATTGTGCGTGTGTGTGTGTTTGTCTATGTATATATATATATATATATATATTTATATAGATATATATATATGTATGTATGTATGTATGTATGTATGTATGTATGTATATATATAACATATACAGGATCTTTTTGATAATTTCCTTGCTGCTTCTTCTTATTTGTTTACAATGTAATGAACATTTGGTATATTACGTATATTTGGACATTATATGCATATAGTTAATGAAAAAATTAAATTAAATTTAAATAAAACAAAAATCCTTTGAATAAATCTGACCAAATTAATATTCAAAATTGCTTTGCATCAACCATGAAACACAAACAATACAAAATAAATATTAATTAAATAAAATGTTAATTAATGCTAGCAATAAACATATAAGTTTAACTATTATCAAAATTTAAAAATCATAATTTTATAATTTCAACTTAATACTTTATGGCAGCCCCTAAGAACAACTTCAATTAAATACCACCAATGCAATATAGGAATTATTTTTCCCCAAATGGGAAGTCCATCCTCAACATTAATTTAAAAAAAAAACATCTAACATATACACTTACAATGCTTGTCTATTGACTATACCTTTAATAATATAATAAATACTATCCCATCATATTGACACCAGTATTAGATACTCATAGGTAATACAAAATATACAATATAAACTGTGAAAATAGACTACAAATCTTTGAAGCCATAATCATAAAAGCAACAAAAAATACATTAATGGAAATATTTTTCAACCTATGATCTAACATATTGAATATAATGATGTCTATGACTTAATTTCAAGCAATGTCATTACTTCACCCAGCCTCAAATATGAATTGCTTAGATGTGTCTTTTTAGTTCTGTTAAGGTCTTACATTCTCTTGTACAGATGTGGCAACATTGGGTGTCTTTTTCAGTAGTTGTTACATAATTGCCACATGACATGCAATGAATGTGTGTGGCATCTTTAATGATTTCTGATTCTTGCACTTCTTATATAAAATATTTTTAATTATTAATAAACAATAAAATATGCAAAATGCTGGCAGATGCCTTATATCTGTTGGGAGTAAATTGGTAAATAACTTCACCATTGAGTCAAAAGTTAAATTTGTGCAATTCTAGACACCAAATGTCAAGATGACAAAACAAAGATTTCTTGAATTTCAAAATCATTGCATATTCCCTTCTGGAAAAAGAACATTGGTGGTTAAATGCTGTCAAAAATATATGCAGAGCATTTTATAATAATTTTATAATACACAAAGACCAAATGTTCATTACCATGTACAAAAACAGGAGAAAGTCATAATTAATTATCAAAACACACATTGTTTGCACTTTAAAAAAAAAATACTAAATACATATATATATATATATATATATATATATATATATATATATAATACGATAAAGTACAAATAGGAAATGTTTATTAATGTAACATGTTTCTCAGATATAGGGAAAAATAGAAATTTTGGTATTTTTTATTTTTGTGTTGTTTGATTTTCATTGGGGAAGCAGGCTTCACATGTATTTGACTTGTTAATCAGCATTAGTATACTTTACACCATTCTGTTACTCTTTTTAGATTAATGAAACACCATAAATTATACTAATGCTGTTTCAAAAGTCGAATGAATGTGAAGCCTGATTCATCAAAATCAAACAACACAAATATAAAAACACCAGGATTTCTTTTTTTTTTTTGACATATCTCATTCTCTGATGAAACTTTAATAAAAATGATACACGTTAGTTGGATAAACATTTTCTATTTGTTTTTTATCTTATCATTCTTCCCAACCCAATCCATATTTGTTTTGGATTTGATCCTAATTCATATATATATATATATATATATATATATATATATATATATATATATGTATGTATATATATATATATATATATATATATATATATATATATATATATATATATATATTTTTTGTGTATATAAATGAGCAAATATATAAATAGGTTTTATGTTACCCAGGACCAATTGAAACCAGACTTATTTAAAAGTGTGTTTGTATTTTCTACTGATAATAAAACTGGGGGCACTTTTTATTCTTGATATAGTGTCCAGGGTGAGTACTTCATCAGCCAAATTCAAATTATGACATTATATACATTCTGTCATATATATAATTCTTTCCATCTTTTTCTTTGTTTTTGTCCATTTCTGGATGCAGATAGCAGTGAACAAAAATCTTTCTTCATCAGCCGTATTATTTTTCTGCACTCTAAATTTTCTTTCATTTTTTTTTTTTTTTCCTTTTTGCCTTTGACCCCAAATTGTGTTCTTTGTATATTTTGTGTTAAATTGTTCTTTTCAAACTTTTTGTTGTTGCTTGCATCCTTCTCTCTCTTCTGCTTTCCTTTTATCTGTCACTCTTTGAGTGTTTGTTAGTTAAAGACATTTTCGGTTTCTAAAAATCAATTCTGTCGGTATATCTCTGGAGTTTTGGTTCTGCTTTTTTCTTTTTCATCTTTAGCAAGATATTTTACTTTTTTTCCTTTGTAAGAAATCAAGACAAATTGTTTCCAATTTGTTGCATTTTGGGTAAATTTGAAAATTCTGTTTTTTCTTTGTTCTTTTTCAAGTATTTTGGAAATAAACTTCTTCATGTTATTCATGATGTATAATAATCAAATGAATAAAAAAAAATTTTCTTCAGGAAAAAATATCCATAGGAAGAAGTTTTTGCAAATGAATGAGTTTTTGTCTATTCCTGTCAGGTTTTAGAGGGTATGAAAATATTTATATTCAAGTGGAAACAAAGTTTTTTCTTTTTACATTCACTTTAATTGTACATTTTTAATATAATTTTTTTTAGATACATTTTAAATGTACATTTTTTCATTCATTTCTTCCTTTACGAGTGTGTTCAGTGACATATTAAAAATATTGTTCTTTCTACAGCAAAAACTTTTCTTCTTTCTCATGTTTTTTTCCCATTTTCACTTTTAAAACAAGCTTCAAAATTCTCACAAAGTCACTTATAAACATTGTCTTTTATATTTTTGCAGAAAATAAAATGATTTTACAAGTTTTACATTTGATGAAACATTACCTGCATTATTTTCCTTAAAATAGTCTTTTTTCCTCTCTTTTCATTCTTACTTTTAAAAATAAAATTTCACAGCATCAAACAAAACATTATTTTTTTCTTTTATTTCTCTGCTCTTCAAATTAGTAAATTTCAATCTGGTCTCCACTTGCTTTTTTCAAGTTTTGAATTTCATAAATGTGTTAAGTAATATGGTTAAATTCATTCTTTGAATTGTCTTTGTTTTATTATAGTTATTTGAATTTCCATGTGACATTTGGTTTTGGAGATTTCATTCGAAACAAATTACTTAAAAGATTGAGACAGGAATTCCAGTGAAGAACGTTATATTCTTCTATAACAGTACATGAATCTGTTTTATCATTTTTCATTTCAAGCATTTCACATTTCCCAGTTGTTCACTAAAATGTTTTCATTCACAATTTGTTCTTTTTTTCATTTTCATCTTATGTGGTATTTTGGCTTCCATGTGAAAATATTCAGGCTTCACGTTTTCTCACTTGTTTTTTTTTTTAAATATTTTTGATTTTTGCAAGGATTCACTTTATTTTCAGGAAATGTATGTTTCTGAATGGAAAAGTAACAATTATTTTCCATTTCCATGTGCATAATTTTGATTCAAATATATATATATATATATATATATATATATATAGATTGCTGCTTCATCTTAGTGTATATATATATATATATATATGTATGTATATATATATACAGATGTGTGTGTGTGTATATATATATATATATATATATATATATATAGTCAAACAAAAAACTTTTGAGAATAACCAATATTTGTTGAAAACAGATAATTTAAAGCAAAAATACTTTTGTACTGTTTTCAAAAGCCAAAATGTTTAAGACGTAAAATATTTAGAAAACCAAGTTTCCTGCTACTTTTCTGCCTGACGAGGCCTACTTGGTAGGTCGGTTTTTCTAATACTTTAATCTTTATATATATATATATATATATATATATATATATATATATATATATATATATATATATATATATATATATATATATATATATATATATATATATATATATGTGTGTATAGAGAGAGGTGCAAAGTAGGTATACACTAATGAAAAATAAAAATGTGCTCTCAAAATTTATTGTATTACTACTTTTTTACATATTGTATTAATTTACTTACTGTATACCTACTTTTGCTGCCCACTCTATGTATGTATGTTTATATGTATGTATATGAGTATGTGAATGTGTACCTGTGTGTTTTGTCCCTGGAAACAGAAGATCTTTCTGCAGTCATTATTTTTATTTGTTTCTTTGTATTTATTTAAATTTTTTTCCTAATTCTGGTTCTTTTCAGACAAAAAAAAAATAGCCCAAGGTTTTGATAAAATAAAGACAGACATGAATTAATTAATAAAGAAATGTATTTAAGTGGGGATACTCATTAAATGGATGATTACTTCTTTAAGTTATTCACCTTTTTATACTCCTAAAATATTTTTGCTAATCTGTTTATCTATCATACACAAGCAAATTATTAAAAATGGCTGAAATCCTCATAATCTTTGCAATTTTATTCATAGACCAAATCACAAGATTTTTCTCTCTAACATAACAGTTTAATAGTTTGTTTAATATCTGTTCTTTTATTAGACTCTTTTGAATGTGGGATGATATTTGGGGTCCTCATTGTAGAGATGTCATTGAGCAACAAAATATTATTTATATTCAGTCTTCAGTTTTCTTGTTGTTGTTATCACAAGGTTTCAAACTGCGCTTTTTGGCATTCATCAGATGCACACCAGATCTGGGTAACCTACAAAGTATTCTGAACTGAGCCTTTTATTTGATCTGTGGGGGCAAAACTCTTGTTCCACTGCCTATGTCTAGGGATATCATCCAATACTTATTTTTAGTACTACTCAATTATTGCTCAACCATTTCCACTGAGTCAAAGTACTCACTGACCAGCAAGGGAATTGAACTCACAATTACTACATCACCAAATTCACAAAGCAACACTTTCTATAGCACAATAGCCTAGTGGATTAATAACACTGGTTTTTGAATTTGGTGAGATAATTATCAATCACTGAAGTGGGCAGTTTAGTTGAACTCAGTGGAAATGGGTGCTCAATAACTGAACAGTATTAAAAATAAGAGCTAGATGCAATATCCCCACACATGGGCCGGAGAACAAGAATAGACTAACACCATAGATTAAATAAAGGGTTCATTTCAGAATTCCCTATAAGTTACCCAGATCAATATACAGTTGATGAAGGCCTGAGGGCAAAACAGCCAAAATTTTGTGATGACAACAAAGATGAGGATAATAGTTTAAATATAAATAATGTAAAAAATGATAACTCTCTCATCCCAGAAATTTGGACAGAAACAACAAATTCATTTTTATATATAGATTTTTAAAGAAGTAATCAAATCATCCTTTGTATTCTATGTAGTGTATGTGAAAAATATTCAGTGATGACTGATAACAATATCAGGTACCCTCAACTTGTTTATATCAGACATTCCACCTCACATATCAGAAAGAGAGAAAAAATATGTAAGTGTGGAAAAGAGGTGGGGAAGAAAAAAAAATTAATTATTTTTATTTTGATTATCCAGGTTCGTAGTTACCTAAAAAAATATTTACTTAAATGTCTGCACCCTGACATAATCTCATTTCTCTCATTTAATAAGACACGTTTATCAGGATATGTGGCAATGGCCAATTTCTCTTTCTGGCACAGCTGGCAACAGTTACCATGCATTCTGCCAGTTTTTACCCTCCTTACATTTTCCACTTTACACAAAGACTTCTGCCATAACTCTCTCTGTATTTCCAGACACAATCAGCAATCTCTCTCTCTTTCTCTCTCTCTTTCTCTCTCTCTCTCTCTATATATATATATATATATATATATATATATGTGTGTGTGTATTTAGGTAGCAATCATTTATTTATACATGTTTCATTAAAGACGATAGACAAGGTACTGTGATTAAGCTTTTTCTTTTTTATTATTAAGGCTTCTATCCAACCACAGCTCTATTAGAGTCTGGATGGAGTCTATCCAACCACAGCTCTATTAGAACCCATTTAAACACATGCACAAACTTACCAGACCCCATCCAAAATATATTGATACTACTATACTTAAACATGAAAACAATAAACAAAAATTAAAAATTCTTGAAGCTATATACACAAAACAGTTGAAATTTTACCTAAACAAAATAAACTATGAAATCTCCACAAATATTCTTAAATGCCTATAATTGATAACAGAAGCCATTGGTTTATACCAACAGCTTCCCATACTTAATACTTCTCTTTTTTCACTCTCGCATGGTAATGTGTGACATTGTGAGCTGCAATGTGATTTTCATTTCCAGCATGTCATATGCATGAGTTTGTCATTGCATGGAAATCATCCATGTAAACAGAAACAGACTATCATCACATTCTTGTCCATGTATTGCTTAATATACTGTACAGTAATTGTCATCTTTGATAATGGCTTATGTAAGCTGAAAGCTCAGATAGTATTAAAAAATATGTATCAATATTGTGATTTTCTTTCTTCTTTTTAATGATAATGTTATTAAGCTCATTAGATGATATGAAAAGAATTTATATAAAATAAATAGACAAAACATGTCTATATTATTTAATGAAACATGCATCAATATATATATATATATATATATATATATATATATATATATATATATAATATTAGGCACGTCTGATTAAATAAATTAAAAGCTTTATGTCTGTTTATTTTTAGCATTATCCTTTCACATTCACAAATAGAATATTTTTCCATGTATTACAATCAAATGAGGCAAGAAATGCACTGTAACAGTGAAAATCACTTTTATTTCCCAAGTACTTTTTATTTTTTAGGGAAATAAAAGTGATTTTTACTGTTACAGTGCATTTCTTGCCTCATTTGATTGTAACATACAGAAAAATATTCATGAATATGAAAGGATTATGTTAAAAATAAAAATATTTGTAATTCATTTAATCAGGCATGCCTAAAAGAGAATTTGTCTAAATACACAAATATACAATATTGATATATTATAATTATTCCTCGCAATAATGTTTGTTGAATTCTTAAACTCACAGCCACAGAAATGACCAAAACTAAAGTCAAGCCTATTAGATTAAATTAACAAGAAGGGAAAAAATGTCCATTATTTGACACAAGAAAAATCTTTCCAAATATTCCTATAAATTCTTGAATACCACGGTACATATATCATTATAAATGATTACGAAAAGAATAGATAGCAGAAAAATGATGTCTTTGATTTAAAGGATTATTAAATTTTTTTGATTAATTGTTATTTATTTATTTATATATATATATATATATATATATATATGAATATGATTGGCAGGTGTCTGTCATAAATACCGACGGACATCAGCAGTATCAATTTTAGATTATTTAAAATATATTTATATTTATTATTATCAATTCTATGAATAAATATTTGGCTCCAGACAGTGGGAAATGCAATAAATAATACTGGACAAAACTTCAAAAGATAAATTAACCTTGGTTGAGCACAGTGATTTTAAGTAAGATAACACCAAATTATTACCAGTAAGCATTCTTAAGAATAAGTAAATAATATATTTGATTGATGGAAGATATATGGGTAATGCAATGGCTAGTGAGTGAGAAAGAGAAATCGATATGCCAAGATCAAATCTAAGTTCATTGTGTTCACTTTTGCAGAAATACACTTGGGAAATATATATATATATATATATATATATATATATATATATATATATATATATATATACAGGTTCAATAAGAGAGCTAACAATGCTTTCTTGTTTCGTGGTCACAACCAGTTTTGTTGAAGGAAAATTCAAAATAAAAAAAAAAGACGACCAGAAGAGGGTTATTCTCCTTCAGTTTTTGATCCATTCTCAAGTGATGTTGAATAACTTTTGAAAAAAAATGATTTGATTTTTTTTTTTTTAATTATTCAACATCACTTGGGAATGGAGCCAAAATTTTAAGTTTAATTTAAGTTTTGGGTTTTTGTTCCAAAGCATGGTAATTTGTGTGTCACGATGAATACATATTTTTAAATATTGTATATTATATATATATATATATATATATATATATATATATATATATATATATATATATATATATATTGATGATGTCCTGTCTATGGGTTCAAATATGAGAGCGTGATATTGTAGATGTGGGCAACGTTTGTCACTATAATCTACATTCAGATGTGTTATAGTGAACAAGTTGTGTGTTTAAAATGTTGTTATACAACTGACCATAATTCCATCTTAACATATTCTAGCCTGATTAGAATAGAAAAAATATTTGCACATAATAAAATGCATTGAAAGTGCACTGATCTCACACTTCTCTATGTTCAACCTCAGACTGGGCTTATACACAATATCACTAATCATTGCAAAAAAACAAATTTGCATAATGTGAGTTTCAGTCCATTCTTACAGAAACTGAAATATTTTTGTTCTAGTCTGCATTCATGAAAAAGTCATCCCACAAGCAAATGGAATATTAAGAATGTAGAACCATATATTGTCTGGATATGCTCATCAATACTTGCAGAAGAACTCATAGAAAATGTAAGAACAATTCTTGACAATGCAAGAAAAATTAAATGGGAACTTTGACAAAATATCAATTTGTCAAAACTATAGGCTGCTTTGTGGAACTGACTACCAAGTGAATGTTTACACCACAATCTTAAGCTATTCAAGAATAGTACTAATGGGTTAATTGTTATCTTCTTTACATATCATCATAAACTGTGCCTCTTACTCTGTAAACCTCTACCTTGAATAGCTCTCAGGCCACAAAGCAATGACAGGTGGAGAGTAAAAGCTGAATTTTATCATATAGTTTTTTGCTTTAGAATATGACTAAGAAATTTCTGAATTTTAAAATTGTGCAATACTCAGCTTTGTTTTAATGATTTAATGAGTAGAATCATATTAACTGATATATTCATATATTGGTTCCATATTTAAGACTGAATCTATTTTCAGGAATTCAGTTGTTGACTCTTAAATCTTTTTTTTATGATCATATTATTTTGAAACACCTGTTCTTGTTAGAATATCAAAGTCAAGCAACATTGACCCTGATCAGTATTCAGATAGATGACCACTAGGGAAAACCAGATGTTTTATGTTATGTAACACACCTAGCAAGCTTGTGATGGATAGATTTTTTGCTAATTACACTAAGAGAAAATATCATTATGTGAAGGTACTTCTGGTCTAACAGATTACAAGACATACATGAAGTTAGATGAGTGTGTGCGTGACTCTTAAATTTAATGAGATTGAAACACACTCACAATCAAAATGTATAACAAGATCTTTTAGCTCCAAACATGAAAAGTATTCACCAGTAAATATTCTTATAAAATAGACAGTAACTGAGAATTTGTACAGAGACTTCAGTGACTGACAATGTTTACACCTGTAAATATATGACTTTATTTCTGCCATTTTGGAAATGAACAAATTACTTAACAGACATAGTTACTTCATCTTCAGTCTTTGGCTTAAGAAAAGAAGGAAAATGAAATGCCTTTCCATATTTTTTAAAATTTATATAAAATTTACCTCTGTGTATATTTCTGAGATGAGATATTTTAATTATTTACACTATTTACTCTGTTCAGACTGTTGTCCCCATCTTCGGTGCCATATTCAAGACGTTTCAGCTGTCGAACGCTCTGGCCTTGCTCAGGTGATTAGAATTTCAGACTGAAACCTTTATTTTGTCCACCAGCGTAGATTGTTCTAGTTCCACGTGCCATGCCTCTTCTGGACGTCTCAGTATCAGTTTAACCGGGTATTAAACTCACAACTCTTTGGGTCAAGTCACTGGATTCAAACAACGTTTTTATCCACTGGGTCATGTGTCCTTGAGGACATCAGTGTATGAATTTTGGGATCTAGAAGACATGATGACGCATGGAACTAGAACAATCTACTCCTGTGAACAAAATAAAGGGTTCAGTTCAAAATTTCAAACACCTGAACAAGGCCAGAGCGTACAGCAGCCGAAACGTTCTCAATATAGCAACGAAGATGAGGACAACAGTCTGAACAATGTAAATAGTGTAAATAGTTACAATACCTCATCTCAGAAATATAAACATGTCCTGAAGAAGGCCGGAGCATACAATGGTTGAAACGTAGTGAATATGTCAATGAAGACGAGGATAACAGTTTGAACAATGTAAATAAAATTTAACTGCTGATATGTTTGTTTTTATTGACATTTAGTGCTAAAGAATGTTTTGAAAATTCATATTGTTACCTGAGCAGATTTCTTGCCTGATCATAGAAATTTCAAAGTAATGGTGTTTTGTTTTTAATATATTTGAAGAATCAGATTAAATTATACCCAAGTGTTGGCATCAACTGTTATCAAAGTATTCTGACTTCCTTGTATTAGTAAAAGGAAACTAAATTAAAAGTAATTTACCATGTAATCATGGAGGCCAATATCCAGCATAAGTGAGAATTAATTAAAATATATTTGATATGTTGGAAAATACAGTTCTGTAATTTGCAGTTTGATTAGCCTGAAAAATTAATCTTGGGACATGAGATTGCTTTATATACATGGTGTCCAATTTTGTAGATTAATAACATAACCAATTCTTGCTCAAATGATCTCAAATTTTAACAATATGTGTAAAAGCTAAGTTGAGTGTATAGACTTATCTCAATGAGAATCTGCAACGAAGTTGGATCAGGCGTGCCAGTGATAATAACAATGTGCTATAGAAATGGCCACCATGTTCACCTAACATGATATCTATGTGAAAGGACATGTCTATATCCCACTCTTTCTACAAGCCTATTGAACATTAAGCAGAGAATCACTGAGGTGCTGGAGAATGCTATGCAAGGCATGCTACAGCATGTTTGGCAGAAGCTTGAGTACTGACTTAACATGTGTCATGTCACAAATGGTGTGCATATTAAGCATTTGTGAAATTGGTTATAAAATCTAGATCTGTTTGAATATTTTCTTTGAATTTTCATAAATAAATCTTTATTGTTGGCATGAAGTCTATTCTCAAGGTAAAGGATTAAATTTCAGGGCAATTTGTGTGTATTGGAGTGGAAGATAATGGTTGACCCTGACCTTGAACATTTTAAGATTG
>CAHIKZ030000913.1:1905000-2017500 GCA_903632075.3 Acanthosepion pharaonis | reverse complement strand
TGTCTAGTCATAAAGAATTTGGATGATACACAATGGAAACTTTTCTAAATTTTCCATAAATATTTAATATTTGTGTTATGAATAATCAAGAGTGGTCTCCCCTTGTTTTGTTACTCTCCTCTTTGAGAGAGAGCTATTTCTGTTTAGTGGGACTATAAAAGGACACTATAAGCAAACCTTGTATTCTCAGCTGAATAAAGCTTTCTTAAAGCCTACACCTGTGTACTTTTGTCATTACAATTTGTTTGTTTATTTTTTTCTTTTTTCTTATATTAGGATGTTTCAAAAGTATTATTGAGTTTTTTTTTCAAATTTTTACTCCAAAGATTACATTTTTACATATTTAAAGAATATTTGTAACTTCTTCAGCATATTGATATTAATATTATACATAACATAATGGCAGATATAAATATATATATATATATGTGTGTGTTTATATATATATATATATATATATTGAGATTTTTTGGCAATTCTGAGGTATCATTTTACAATGGCATCTTTCAGAATTTTGAGAATTTGTAGGAAATTAAATACTATCTTTCAGTGCTGAGTAGAGGCAGTTTAAGCATTTTAAGGTTAATGCATTGTCCTTGGAATTAAACAAGGAATTGAATGATCATTATTTATCTGTTATAAGGCAGTGAAACTTAAAAACTAAAAGAAGAGCTAGGATTATTGAAAGATAGCCTATGTAAGGAATTACATCCAGATATCACATGGATAAAATCGTATTAGATACCAAATGTAGAGAATCATATCAGATATCACATGTAAAGAATTACATAAGTCACCACATGTAGAGAATCACATAATATACCACATGTAGATAATTATATAAGATACCACGTTGAGAACTATGTAATGTATCACATGTAGACAAATAAATATACCACATGTACATGATTACATATGACATCACATGTAGTGAATCACATAACATAGCACTTGTAGATATCACATGTAAATAATTACACAAGATATCACATGTGTAAAGAATTACATAAACTTTTGAAGCTATAACATACTAGAGACCATTCAAATATTTCTGGGAAGCTCAAAAATGGAAATACTTTTGATATACCCAAATAAAAATATTTTTATCTTTTTCTAACTACATGTAACTGCGAATGCATTATTTTTTTTATTTCTGGAACCACTATGAGAATTTATTCATTGACTGTCAATGTTAAAGAATTAAAAAAAATATGTAACTTTAGACAATAAAAAATTTATGTTGGATAAATTCTAGAATCAACTCTCTTCATAAAATCTGAACTTTTACTCAAATGTTTCATGACTGAGAAAATTCTATCAAACAATTTCTTTATTAGTAATCCTTTCTTCATATTTCTATGTCTTTACATCACAACTCTCAGACTATTTTTGACAGCTGTTAATTAACCATGTGATGCGGAAATACTGAATAAATGCCAAGATTTGAATTAGTGTCCATTTTCCTCAACTAACCTGTCAGTCCAAGGAATCTGTGTTACTGATTTGGTCACAAAAAATCAGTCACAAAATTTCAAATCCAAGTGCATAACTTTTATTATAAATTTATACTTCATTGCAGTATTTTCAATTTTTGACTAGCATTTCCTTAATCATGTTTCTTTTTTTTTTGCCACAACTTTAATTTAGCAACAAAAATAAAATGTAAGTAAGTAAAACTAGTTTTAATTTAATTGCAACCACTGGTGGCATCCTAAATTTCCAGGAACTGGTTCTATAAAGTCAGGTAATCATTAGGAACCTATTCTGATTATTTTTCTTTTCAATCTGAGAATGGAAACAAACCACTTATCAAAATGCTTTAATACTTTTTGATACTATAGCATCAAAAAGAATTAAACCATTTTGATAATTTAATAGAAAACATTTATATGCTAAGATATTTTCAGATTGAAATTCTGTTCTCATCATATTTTTGTTCGGAAGTATGATACTTTTTGACTCTAGTGCCATCAGCCATGTTATGTTTTCTTAGCCACATTCAAACTGAACTGCTGCAGCCCTAAACATCCAATGGAAGACCTATCAAATTTATAACTAGAAGATTTGTCACATATTTAATTTCCAAAGTAGAGCGGGGGGGGGACATGTGCCTATTGAAGTTCCACTATGTGTGAGTGTAGCATAACTAACATTTCACCATCAGCTATTTATATATAAGATTATTTTCAAATCATGCAACGACTGGTTCACTAAACCTGTATAATTCTAAGAATCAGTTTGTGTGAACTGGTGCTAATCAGTCGGATGTCATCATTGATTACACCTAACAATACTTCATCTAACTGCAATAGAAATGGTGATATTAGCCATTCCCTCATAAGAAAATATTTGGCATTCATCGACTAACAGTTAGCATTATTCTTGTTTTAAATTTATAAAATCATTCTCTGAAAATAATGTTTCAGGGAAATAGTTTTCTCAGCCCCAGTGTTATTGCTCTTTCCCAGATTGATAAAGGTTTCCTTTCTAATGTTTTGTTTGAGGTTGTGTGGAAAGTCAACATCTTCATTATGTCATCATCTTTTCTTCCAGTGACATGTACTGTCCATTTTAGTCATTGCTGCTGTTGAAAGTCTTCAAGTGATGTGATTTCTGTTACTTGCTAAAGTTCTTTGTTTGAGGTTTTGTTGTGCCAGTCTACGAGATCTGGTGAAGGACATTTCTCTTCAAGACCAACAGACTACATAATGATGTGAGAGTTGCCATAACCAAAACAACAGAAAGCTAATGGAAGAAAAACAAATTAAAAATTAGAAAATTAGGTTATTGTTGTAACCAAGGGAAGGTTACTGAATAGAATAATCACACGAAGGTTGGTAATGAACGATAATACTTAGGACAAGAACAACACATATAAGATTCACCAGCAGTGCGTAGAAGAAATAGTCAACTGCTAGAAGTGAGTCAAGTGAATTCCACAATGAATCTCCAACTGCAGGATATCTACCAGCTGCCTCACGCAGTCAGATGTAGCACAGGGCCGAATTTAATGTGGGTTATCCAAGCACGTATGCTCGCTCAAAACTTCCCCATAGACCCTGTATAAAATGGGGTCGGGTAACTGTTTCCCAAGATGACACTCTGCCAATTTACATAGCCTTGTCTGGGGTTCCTCTCTGCCCGGATTCAGAGAGTTTGACCAGCACAACTGGAGACTAATCTCCAACTGCAGACCAACATACAGTATTTACTACTGTAATTATGTGAATGGGGACATACCCATTATCATCTGTAGGTATGCTACAACAGTTATTTAATCATTTCTTATGTTGACAATCGTAGAGATTAACTTCAGAATATGTTGCTTATAAACTGTTTGAGATTATTTGCCTTTTTAAATAGACTACGGACTTATTTCTTGAAAAGTTTCATATGTAAATTTTTTTACTGTTAAAAAATTATTGAAAAATGATGAATAAATTCAAACAGGAAATTATACACTGTCCGATTATCTTTTCTAATTCATAAATTGATTATGCATTTTCTAGATGAAGAAGCTTACAGGCAAATCGTATTGAAACACTGGTTCTCTTGCAATCACCAAAGTTAAGCAACATCAACCCTGTTCATTACAAGGTGCTGTAATGGATAGCGGAAACAAAATTGGAAATTGGAGAGTCAAGTTCCAATTCCAATCTGGTTTGTTGTATTCCCATATGTGCAAATACACTTAAGAAAGATATGAATCAATCTCTTGTCATTCCAGCTATTTTTTAATTAATAGAACTTGTATCAGTAAATATGATTCTTATCTCAAAAAATTTTTTATAATCCCAAAAAATATTTTCTATAATCAGCAAAAGCATTGACAAACCATAAAAACAAATCAATCAATCGATTTAGATGAAGGAATGTTTCTTTGCAATATATTTTTCAATATTATACAAGCATTATACAATAATTGTTTTAGACATATACACATATCATTTTTGTTTTTATCATAACATTTCTGTGATTGTACCACCCTTGGGTCTTTCTTAAGTATCTGTACTAAGTAAAACAATGATCATCACATAAGATATAGGTTATTGTATAAGTGAAGTCGAAAACCACTCATACCCAACATAGCAAATACTAATAATGAATATAAATAATTATTAATAGGACAATGATTGACTGATAGCATTATTGGTATTAAAAAAAGAGCGATATTAATACATTAAAAATGTATCAAGCTACTAATCCTTTACCAATGCTAAACCCAGAAAATCTGGATACAATAGTTAATTGCAAATATTTTAAATAGTTAAATAAAGAAATCCAAATGTGATGCAAGCCATCCAAATAAAAACTTTTTTATATAGATTTTTTAGATTTATTTTCATAAGAAAGGTTTGCAATAATTTTTTTAGAGAAAAGAAAAATGCATCTATTCTTTTAAAAGAATCAAGTATAAAGAAATGATCACATTAGATTACAACAATTTTTCCCAGACTAACATCCTGATCTTTGTTGTTTTTGCCACAAGACATTGACTACTATAGTTTTTCTGTTGTCTTCAGATATGAAGAAGGTGTATGACATTTTTGTAAGAATTTGGAGTTGAATATAAAGTAGAAAGGAACAAAGAACAATTTTCTTTCTATAATTTCTATAATTTCGTTGGATTTGAAAATCTGTTAATACATGAGGGAGGGAATCAGTAATAAGAAAACATTTGAGGTTTTGAATTAGAACTTTTTTAATTTATTTTTTAAATATATATTTTTAACAAATGGGTATAAATTCAAAGAAAAGAATGACATCTAGTGTTCAGATTTGTCTGTCAGTTATTGATCACAAGATACAAAAATGGTTTATAAAGCTTATCATTTTTATAATTCTCACCAAGGGAATAGGGTAAAAGGGTTTTTGATCACTAAGAGGCAAGAAAAAACATAAGGCATAAGTCTGTGATACGCCACCATTTTTAACAAGCAAATGGACATGAGTGAGACGGATTTCAATGTAACCCAGCTAAGGGTAAAATAACACAACATACAGGGTACTCTGACCTGAAAGAATGACAATTCTGAATTCAAACCTGTAATGAGTAAAAGTAACAAAATAAGAGTTAGGATTGTTTTATAAAAAATCTATTTGTATAAACATCAGAGCAGGAGCTGACGGACAGATGAGATCCAGGATCCAAGACTAAGTATCCAAGACCTTGAAAAAGCAATTGATGCAAAGAGAATTAAAAGAAAGAACCAATATAAAATTGGTAACTATTATAAAATTCACAAATCTAAGGATAATGTCATATTCCTCTGGAAAACAAAACAACGTATACAGTGATGGATAGCATGTGAAATGAACATTTGATAAAAATTCAGTTTTTACTATTTCACTGAAATGGGCACTGGATTTGTTACATATCGATACAAAATTAAACAAAATAGAATCTCCATTCAATTAGTAAAAAAAATATGACTAGTTACGTCCCATCTTAATAGAGACGATTACTTTTATTTTATCCCAGCGTGCCAAATCACAACACTTTTTAGAGCACAGAGCATGAAATTAGAAACAATGAAATAGCTTATGAGAAGAAACAAAAATTTCATTCTACACCTAAAAAGACTATCTTTCATGATCAGGGAGTTAACCAATTCAGTCAGCGAAACACTGGTGGTTAAATGAAGCACAGTTCTATATGCATTGTCTGAAGAGTATATCAACTGAGAGGACTGATATAAAATGCAACAGTAATAAGATGGAATAAAACGAGTAATAAAATAATAATAATACTGAAGAGTGTATTGACCGAGACTGTTGGTATAAAAAGCAACAATGACAAGATAGAATAAAACTAGTAATAGAATAATAGCAATAAGTAAGAGTGTATTGACCTAGGATGTCATAATAAAAAGTAGCAATAAGATGGTATAAAACAAGAAAAAATAAGCATAAGAATTAATTATGTAAAATAATTATGAAAAATAAATGTCGACTAAATTTTAAGCAAAGTTTCTTAAATTAGGATCTGGAATCAAATTGCTTCCATATTAGGAAATTAAATATTTTCATTATATTAATTACAGAGAAAATCTTGCAAATGATTTGAAAATATCCAGTCTGCCAGACAATGCAATTTCATGGGTTCAGTCAATGACAGTGAAATTGGATTGTATGAAAACTGAAATTAGAAAAACCAGGATGACAAACTTGTGCTTTTCCTTAGGAAGGTGCAAAGGGTAGGTGGATCTGAAGTGGAAATAAGGAAATCATAGTTTAAGAGAAACTCAAACTAAGAATTGGACAAGACTTTGTTTTAAGTGGGGGAGGCACCATGATATAAAATTCTACATTTTTAAGTGATTTTGTATTCACAAACAGCAATTTTTTAGTTTTAAAAATATTTGAGGGAAAAATACGTTATGCTATAAAAAGTGAAATCTTTTTCTTTATTCAAGTTTTTATTTCTTTTTTTTTTGCAAGGCCACAGTTCAATAAAGTTGCGCAGATCAAAACACTGTGACAAAAACAACAAAGAAAAATTCTACATGTCCAAAAATATTCTCAAAGACAAATGCATCGTCATAAATTTAAAAATTAACAATTATTTTTTTTATTCCTTTTTTAAAAATTATCCATTTAATTCTATAAGTGTTGGATATGAAAGAAATATATAAAATATCGAAATTATTCATTTAAAAAAACAAGTCGTGTGAAAGGTTATTTTTATTTGTTAGCAAATATTTGTATTTGTTAGCAAATATGTTGGTGTGGTTAAGAACTTTGTAAAATAAATAGTGAGAATCAAACATCACCTGCTAATCATAAAGGAAAGAAACATTTAAAAACATTATTTCAATTATGGGAATAATTGTGAAAGGCAAAATTAAGCATGAGTAAAAAATATATTTATAACAACTAATTAATAAGAGCTTCTTTTACTTACAGTTTGTATATACATAATATTATGAGTAAATGTTATATAAACACATGAATACACACACTCACACACACAAATACACACACACACACACACATATATGAGGAGAACCCACAAGGAATCTAAATAAAAGATTATATGAACACAAAAGGGATATTTTATAAAATAACACGTCAAATGTGTTAGTTGCCCACTGTAACGAGACTGACTACAATTTTGACATAAAAAATGCTACTCTGATCAAAGGAGAAAAATAATTCACTACGACATAAGTGCAAGGTCATCTACAGTAAATTTTTAGCCTGGCTCTTACAATATCTCACCATTCCTGGCACATTTTCTATTATCACAGTGTCGAACACCTATTTACAAAAGTGATGTAAAGAAAAAGAAATTCAGCTAGATTTAAAAAAAATCCCCCCCCCTGCCCACAAAAAATTTCCCAACACTCCTCTCTTGGGTGCATGTGTAGTCCTATCAACATAACAAATTTTGTCTAATGAAGTCCTGAAGCAAACTTTTCCACTTTGTCATACAATTTCCCCAATACTGTTCTTGATATTAAAAATATATATTATATATATATATATATATATATATATATATATATATATATATATATATATATATATATATGATATATATATATATATGTATATGTGTATATATATATATATATATATATATATATATATATATATATATATATATGTATATATATATATATATATATATATATATATATATATATATATTTTTCAGTCAATACCTGTGTAAAATTCCCATTTTTAAACAGTGTGTATTTCATTTACTGGCCTGAACATTTGAGAATATTTAATAAAGAAAATGTAACCCCACCCAACCCGGCATCTCCACAAAATCGGGTGACAACTAAAAAAAGAAAAAGAAGCACAATGTCAGCTAAAAAAAAAATCCATTTATTCTTTATATACATATATATATATATATACAAATAAACAATCAATTAATTCTAGATATACTTATATATACATATATACAACCAGTTTAGATATTGAATTCAATCAGCATCCATTCTTATATTCCCGGATATTGAGCACTTTTATCCATAAATAAAGCATAACATAAAACTCATATATATATATATATATATATATATATATATGATTATATATAAATTCATTAAAGAAAAAAAATATTGTAGTTTTTCTTCAGTTTTGCTACTGATGTTATAGTTTTTCTTTTCAAAGGACTAACAGAGTGTAGAAGCCGTCAGAACTGGTTATTGTCACAAGGACTGTCATCTAATTCACTGGCCATTTTCAGAATTCAAATCAAAAATATATAAACCATGAACCACTTGAAATTTACAAACTCATACATACATGCATACACACACGAGCACCTACACACAATATTTATATATTTATATAATTATTATTATTTTTAGGAAATTAGAACAAAAACATGTTGAAATTACTACACAATAGCTTTCTGTTTCAGAATGTTGGGCCTCTTCAAGCGATGGTAAGTAACTATTACTTACCATGTCCTGAAGGGGCACAAAGTGTCAAAACATGAAAGTTATTGTGTAGTGATTTCAACATGTTTTGATTCCAATCTCCTATAATAAAAATAAGAATAATATATTGCTCTACTTTGTATTAAGCACTTTTTTAAAATGTTAATGCTACAAACTGCAATTCTACCCATCTGTTCTTTCTCATTTGTATACATATATATATATATATATATATATATATATATATATATATATATATATATATGTGTGTGTGTGTGTGTGTTTGTGTGTGTGTGTGTGAATTTTTTACTTTAGATTGGCTTCAATAAACAACTACAGTATAAGGTTATTTCCCTGCGGCTATACCAAAAGTTTGTGGGCTATGGAGAGGTATGCCATTACAGGACATAACACACAGACATTACAAACAACCAGAATTATGGGATATACATGTATATATATGTATGTGTGTGTGTTTGTGTGTGTGTAGATAGATAGATAGATAGATAGATAGATAGATAGATAGGTTTCAATGAATTATATATATATATATATATATATATATATATATATAAATAAATAAATGTCACTCTATATATGCATAGCGCATGGTATGCATACATACATACAGACACACACACACACACACACACACACATATATATATATATATATATAATAATTAGGAAAATACCTTAAAAATCAATTGTCAGTAATAAATTTATTTCAATGAATGTATGTTTATAAGCTCTTTAGCACTAGAGGGCATCGTCAGTGATGTTCAGAACATCACTGATGTCACCTTCTAGCACTAAAGAGCGTATATTCAAAGTAAATTCATCGAAATAAATAGATTTTTAAGGTTTTTCACTAATTATTATAATTTGCAGTTTATTATGCATAGAAGCTCTCATATGGACTAAAGGTACTCTTTGAAAAAATCCCTACCAATTAAAATTTGGCATTATTGATATATATATATATATATATATATATATATATATATATTATGTATATAATATATATATATATATATATATATATATATATATATTGTTATATATATATATATATATATATATATATATATATATATATATATATATATATTGTTAAATATATATATATATTGTTGAATATATATATATATATACATTGTTAAATATATATATATTGTTAAATATATATATATATATTGTTAAATAGGTAGAGAATCAAATTCACAATTAGTAATTGAGGCATTTATCTAAAATCAATCATCACAGGGCACAATTAGGAACTGTTATAGGGTTGGTTAATGGTTAGGGTGGGGCATTTGGGAAGGGGAAAATCTGGCAAGGTAATCTGTGACGGAAAATACCTGTCTGCATTTACCTTTTCACCAAATCTAACTAAATTATATACAAGTTTGTGTGCGTTTATATGATTTTTGGGTGCATATATATTTATAAATATATATGCACAAATATTGAGACAATATATATTTTAATTTATCTACATGAACATTACAATATAGATAACTGTATGTGTTTCTACTGTAACATTAAATAAAGATATAAATATAATATATATATATATATATATATATATATATATATATATATATATATATATATATATATATATATGAGAATATAATATATAAATTTTAAAATATCAGAATAATGTTAGGAAAATTAATGATAAAGTGGAAAAATATGCATTTACATTAACAAGAACAATTATTTAGTTTAATAAATTCTAAAAAATAAGATGCATGACACAAATTAAAAAAATTTGCACATGGTCATACATATAGGTATATATATATATATATATATATATATATATATATATATATATATATATATATATATATATATGACAGATAGATAAAAGAGATGAATCTGAGAAAGAGACAATCAAATACAAATCTGTATATATATATATATATAATTATTTATTTAAAGATTATAACATAAATATGTTATAAAATCACTACAAAATTTATTCCATATACACCAATCCTATACTTATATATATATATATATATATATATATATATATATATATATATATATATTTATATATTTACCTATTTATCAAAATAATTCATTTCAAAAGTCAAGTTATAATAAAATATAATATTTTTCAAAATAAAGGTTAAATCAGTGAATACTGCTCAATATGAATTCAAAAATAAAAATCTATAGAAAGTTAAGATAGCAATTCATGAGCAAATCAAACGTCCTGCTTTGAAGGAGAAAATTCAACTGGCTGACAATAGCAAATTATGAAAAGGCCAAAGCAGAATTTTTATATCTATCCATATATATATATATATATATATATATATATATATATATATATATTATTCAAACATATATTGTTAAATATAACAGACAACAAATGTCTATAATGTTTGGTCATATAGTGGCTTTAGTTTAACTTAGAACGTCTCATGATCAAATGTAATAGACAGTCGTCTGTTATATTTAACAATATATGTTTGAATAATGGTCAGCTACCCCATATTATATATATATATATATATATATATATATATATATATATATATATATATACATAAAATTTTTATGTTCAGAGTTGAAACTGGCCAGGAAACAGTAGTATTAATAAGGTCATGTATTCAACTGATCTCCTATTTTTTAATGTATATATATATATATATATATATATATATATATATTTCTATTTAATAATGCAATCTTGATGATCAACTAATCATTGAACAGTGCCTTTATGAAACATACTTCCCATTCAGACACTGTTCAAACTTTGCTTGACACCTTTGCTTAGCAAGACACCTACATTGCGAAGTTGTTTAAGTCATGTCAGATCTAATCTATTGACGGTTTTCCTCCATCCTAGAGGGATTCAGGTTCGACATATACATACATATATGTGTGTGCGTGTGTGTGTGTATCGACACTTAAATGTACATATTGAACTGGTTTTATATTTACATATATACATGTTTCAGTATGCCTATCAGGGTTGATATGCTTCAATTTCATGATATATGATATATATATATATATATATATATATATATATATATATATATATATATATATATATATCAGATGCAGAAATCATTCAAGATCATTCATAATAGCATTGCCCTACCTAGATACATGTGGGAAATAAAAGATGAAGAGTACACCCAACCAAAGGTAAGATAGAAAATAGTAAGGAAAAGAAAAACTTATGCAGGTGGAAAGAAATTTTGCAGATTTTCCAAGGAGGAAAATTCGGGGAACTTAATGTTTGTGAATCTGTGTTTTAAATGAGAGAGTGCAAATAATGAAAATACATGAAAAAGAAAGCATTGAATAACTAGAAAGGAAGCCAACCAATATGAAAACTCACATCTGGCCAAGAAATATGGAACACTCACATCTTGCCCAAAAAACAGTTAGAAACAGTTTTCTATATTTAAGTTGCAAACTGCAAGGACAACTCAATAAAGTTCAAACCTTGACTGACAATCACACATTTTTAGGGTGAAACTTGAGTTGTCTTGGTCTTTTTTTCATTTTATTTACCTTATGTTTTATAGCCTCTACTTTATATTGAGCACTTTTAATTTTCAACTTTACTTTATCACAGAGTTTACCAACTCTATCTGTCTTTTGTGTTATATATATATATATATATATATATATATATATATATATATATATATTGTACTCTCCTGTTGATTTTGATGTATGAGAATCCAACCTCATTCCATGACACCTCAGTCTCACTAGTGACTTACATTCAAGTTCACATATTGTTCAACACTGATGCTCTAAGCTGGTTCCTTCTCCGAGACTGGTTGTCACCCAAGGCTACAGAACCCAGTCTGTACAGCTATTTACTCATTATATATATATATATATATATATATATATATATATATAGAGAGAGAGAGAGAGAGAGAGAGAGAGAGAGAGAGAGGACAGAGAGAGAAAGAAATACAGTATAAAAATGGACACTGTGGTCAACCCGAATAGCAACAGTCAAGGCACGAAGACTTCATTCAAACGTGAAACTGTTGCCGCTTGGTATTGACCTCAGTGTTCACTTTTATATTTACATATGCTCTATCTCTGATATTGGGCACTTTTACACATAAATTTAATATACCTGAAAACTATATTTTTGTTTTATGTATGTATGTGTGTGAGTGTGTGTGTGTGTGTGTTTGCATGCATGTGTGTGTACTGTCTGTCTTAGCTTTCTCTCGTCTCTCCAAATTATAGTCAAAATTTCTAGGGTCATGTTTTATACAAGTTACAAATGTTTTCACTTAACAACAGACACGAGAAGTAATTGTCCAAAGGGCCTAAAAGACATTTCTTCTCCATTCTCTTTCATAGAACGTGTTTCAATAAACAAATGCCTACTAATTGTACTATGTTTCAAATAGATGTGAACATATAAGTATTTTAAATATGGTAAGTAAATTATTGGCATTACTAGTTTACTTATCTATATGTGTGAGTTTCTGCATATGTAATCTCAGGTATTTACCACAATTGCGACAGATAAGTATTTGATTTTTAAATATAAAACAATAAGAAAAGAATGCAGACATAAAGTATATTACTGTAAATTAAATTGTTTTCCACCTTTTTTTTTAAAAAGCATTTCACCCCAAACAAGGTTGGATGCCACTAGCATGCAAGGGATTACAGAGAGTGGGAGCAAGAGTAAAGAGGTATGATAAAATAAAGGTGGGAAAGAAGGAGGGGGAATAGATCAAGGCATCTGGAGATATCGATTGACATTACATTTGAATAGTTGGAGATTATAGATATCAGGGAAATAAGTAATAAGAAGGAAATTCCACAGATGGGAAGTGCAAGAGATGAAGCTATTGGAGTAGCAGAGACAGCTATATTTAACTGTTTCGACAGTGAAAGGGTGGGACCGTGACACCAGCCTAATATCAGATTTATATTCATGCAGTCAGGAAACTAGCAATAGTAGCTCAGTTGCCATGAAAGTATTTGTAGAAAAGACAGAGAGACGTGACGGCATGTCTGTGAGAGAGCGAGTGTAGAGAAGATGACAGATCAGGGGCAATCAAATTACATTCCCATCTCTGGATTTTGTCGAGGACCTTATGCCGAACAGCAGGGGCACCTGACCATATATGGCAGCATCATAACAGTGGAATATCTCATTATCTAAAATGGGGTCAATCATAGGCTTGTCTGATAAATATCTAAAACTGCAATGTTTTTTATTAGATCAATAAAATATTATTATTATTTAAAAAATCTCTTTTTCACCTACTTTTGTTTTATAAACACTTGCCAAATTCTATCCAGTGACCCAGGGCAGGAGAAGGATGCGATTTTTTGTTGTTTTCAATTAATTAAACGAAAGACACCTATTAACAAAAACTTATTATTATCATTATTTCCTCTGATTTCTGTTGTATACTCATTTCCTTCCAAGCAGAAACCTAAGGTTAGAAATGGCATTATGATATTTTCATTGAGTATTTTGGTAAGAAAATAGAAAAAAAAACATGCCAACTTAATATCAGACATATTTTACATAGATAAAACCCTTTAGATGTGTCCTGGGTAAGATGTTAAACTACATTCGGGTCCTGGGTAAGACGTTAAACTACGTCCAGCAGCAAGGCGTGTGATCAGGAGGCCTTGAGGAGCGTGGAACCACCTCTTAATTGCTGGTGTTCCCAGGTCCACCCTGACCTGGGGTGGTAGCACCTGTTAGGGTCCCAGCTATGGGAAAATAGTTAACTATTACCAGCAATAGGTTTTTGAAAAAAATTATTACCAGCAATACAATTTTGAAAGAAATATATTACCAGAGACAGATTTTTGACAAAACAAAATATTATCAGCAATAAAAATTTTCGTCAGCATTAAATAACCCATTGAGGTTGATATGATGTAAAACAAAATAAACCAAACCAATCTAAACCAAAGAATACATACTCTATTCATATGAATCTATCCTGAAAATGTTGTCAGCATTAAATAAACCATTGAGGTTGATATGCCTTTAAACAAAATAAACCAAAACCAAACCAAACCATTTTGAAGGTGGGAGCTGTACTTGTGAGTACAATGTCTTGTATTTCTTTAAAGATTGGGCTACCAGCAATCTCTTCAGAAGACTATCAGAACCTTCCCAATTATTATCATTATTATTTATCTGTTAATTCTGTTTTATGCCAAAAAGATATAATTCACATTGATAATACTTAAAATGCGATTTTAATCATAAATCTTAGCTTTTGTGTCCCTCACAACAGGAAAAATGGGAATAAATATTTGGATAAAATTTTAGTTTCAAATTATTCCCTCTTTGCTTCTTTCTTGTAAGTGTGGTTTATTTCTAACATTTAAGTAATTCATATTATTTTAATTATTAATAAGAAAACAAGTTCTTCATTCCAGTAATCATCAATATATGCATTGTTAAACAATCATCACTGAATTTTAACAAAGTTTTAAAAAGTTAACCCTTAGCATGGCGAAACAATTCTTCACACACAAATGTTGTTTCCCCTTTAAAATAGTTAATATCAGTTAGACTGCATTTGAGGTATTTCTTCTATTTCGAAAGGTGTCATGTGTGTCTTATCTTCTAACAAATTATCCATATATATATATATATATATATATATATATATATATATATATATATATATATACACTATGGTTCAAAAGTTTGAAGCAACCCCAGCATTAGCATGGGATAACCTTGGGAGAAGAGTGAAAAAAAAAAAATTAAAAAAACAGTTTTTAGAGTCATTGAAAAAAGAATGGAATCAGTTATCAAACTTATACTTTCAAAAAGTTTTTGCAACAAATGCCAAAAATGTGTGCTGCAGTAATCAAGGCCAAAGAAGGCTATTTTGATGAGAGCAAAAATTAATTATAAAACTTTTTTTTTCTTTTTGTCATAATAAATTTTCTAATGCAAAATCATGACTCACCTTTTTATTTTAACCATGTTATAAAATTTTCTCTTATTTAAAATACAAAACAACTACTTTTTGGCCAATTTAAAAAATTACCAGGAGTTTCCTCAAACTTTTGAACTGTTGTGTATATATATTAATTATAAAATATGCAAAAGTGGGCGCCTGTATTATAATATGAAAAAGCTCAATGTAAAATGTAAAACAAAATACAGAGCTTAAAATATAACAATAATAAACTTTTCAGACATGTTACCCTCTGTTTCCGTTACTGACAGTTTAATTTAATTTTGCAGTCATCTGGAGTCTTTAGGGAACAATGTACTTATATTCATACATTGTTATTTCTTGCTGCCTGATAATTGCAAAATCGCATGGGTTTGCCAGTAGGCCCTGCAGAGGGGTACGTGCTTGGTATGCTCACCATATGATAAATAATGACGGAAACAAAAAAATTAAAAAAATTAAATAGACACGGTGTTATTTTCACTATTTACATTGGACGGATTATTGCCCTCATCTTTATTGTCATATTCACGACGTTTCGGCTGTTGTACGCCCCGGCCTTCTTCAGATGATATACGTTTGAATTTCAAACCGGACCCTTTATTTCATTCAAGTATATCACCTAAAGAAGGCCGGGTCATACAACGGCCGAAACGTCGTCAACATGATATTCAAGATGAGGACAAAAGTCTTAACAATGTAAATAGTGTAAAGTAGTTACAATACCACATCTCAGAAATATAGATAGATATTAGAGATGATGTTGTAGAATTATCTGAAAGAATTCCATTATTTGGTTTATAAGGTTAAGACATTTCTTCTTTCAGAAACATCATGATAGTATTTCTTCTGTCAAAATGCCATGAAGCAGCAAAGCTTAAGCAAGAGCTTTCATTATACACTCTCGGTGTTTGATATTTACAAGTGAGAATTTTAACGAACGCCCTTCTGAATGCCGTGTTGAACATTGTATAAATGAGAGGATTGGCCAAGGAAGCCACATAACCCATCCATAGGAAAACGGACATCATCTCCGGCGTCACGTTACTCATGCAATCCGTACAAGTCGCCGATATAATATTGACGATGAAAAACGGAGTCCACAAGATCACGAAGATTGCGAAGATAATTCCCAGAACCTTCAAAGCTTTCTTTTCGTTACTGGCAGTTTTGTTGCTGAGAAGATGGCGAAAAGCTTTCTTTATTTTCGGCTTCTCGTTGGCCTTCCTGAGATGCTCTTTTAGGAAATTACGGAACGTGCGAGTCACTTTGTTGTGGTAATCTTTTTTGCGATTCGAATTCTTGGTTCCGGTCGGCACGTTTCCGTTGTAGGCGACCAGCTGCTGTCCTTCAGGATTTTCCTCTGGAGTGTTACACGTACTTTTCACCTTGTTCTGATAGCTGTCCGTATTGACAACTTTCGCCTGAGATTCGGCGTCCTCATCTTTTTCGGATACAGGCTCTTCGACCGAAGACACAGACACTCTCATTGGAATCAGACCGTTTTGAATTGAACGGCAGTGAGCTGCCTCATCTCCCGCCTCGAAGACATCATCATTTTCATTCTCGTTTTCATCGACCAGCCCGATGAGACAAGGTAGAACATCGTCCGGCATGCGGTCGTAACTCTGTTTGGGGTCAACGCTAATATTGTTGTTAAGACCGTGATAGCTATGATAGTGGCTACCTTTTACTAATGAAGAAACTTTCCATTGATTTATCTCCATCAGATGCGAATACGATTTTGAAGAATACAGTGGCAAAGGAATGGGGGCCTCCTTAACATGGTCTGCGGAGGGTACCCTCTCAAAGTGTACTTTAGAGCAACGGCGTCTTTGGAGAGGCAATTGCAAGCTTTTCCGACGCATTTTCTTGGGGTCAATCAAAGGTGGAACCGACTCAGAACCGGGACGCGTGGGTGCGTTACTGGTCCCTTGTTCCGAGCCGAGAGTGCAGGTTGTGATCGTAGTTTGGGCTGAGTCGAAAGAATTGCGAACACTGTCACACTGCGTCCAGTGGGCCCTGGCTGCCCTGATCTCATGGTGTTGAAGCAGAGCTTGGGGGATATCAACTTGTCCGATTTCGCTGATTCCGACGATATTGGTATCTGGTCCTTCCGTTTCTGACATAACTGCACGGTTTGGATTTTCAGGATTCACCTCAGGTTGCGACCGGGAAGTGACAGAATACTCTTTCTTGACAACGACCGCTTTCTCGGAGGGTCTTCTGTCAAGTTTCTCGATGCGAGTCATCAGATTCTGGTTATCCCACAGGATCTGTATTGTCAAGCCGTAAGTGACGATCATAATTAGGAGAGGAATATAAAAGGCAAACACCGAGCCATAGATAATGAATGTGGGTAGTGTTGGAACACACTTACCCTCATTGAACACTGTCCGAGTGTCGAGCAACCCGTTAATGCTGATCGGACAGCTGACTGCTATAGAAACGAACCATACAAAGAGAATTTTCACACATACCATGTGCTTTGTCTTGTTGCGACCATAGCGCATGGGGTACTTCAAGGTGAAAAAAGCGGTCCATAGACATCGTGGACATGTGCCAAATGGAGGCGGTGCACATCAGACGTCTGTTGTGATCCAGAAGAGACACACATGCGCACTCATCGGGAAGAAACCTATAAAGAGAAAAACAAAGATATATATATATATATATATATATATATATATATATATATATATATATATATATATATATATTATGTGTATTTAGTGAGAAAATGTTTTAAAACAAATATTTTTTAAAAAACAAGACTTTTTCCGTCGATTAATTTTACTGACCAACTTCTTCAGATAACGAATAATCCTCAGACAATTTCTGTCAGAAATTGTCTGAAGTACATTTTGGAAGAAAAGTACAAGAAATATGGTCCCAGCTTTCCATGTTCCTAAGATAGTTAGAGACAATGGGAAATTTCGTAGAACTAAAGAGTACTTAAAAGTAGGTACATTAAACTTCATAATATTTTTTTACAGATTATTTCTATCGCAAATACAAATAAAGTTATAATTTAGTGCACCCGAACTTTATGGACACGCTGTATAGTGATCTGAATTTTGTGTTCTGTAGTATTAATTCTACATGTTTATTAATTCTACATGATTATTAATTCTATATGATTATTAATTCTATATGATTATTAATTCTATATGATTACTACTCACTAGTGAATGCTCTGCATTGACAAGGAATGAGATTATATTAAAAAGTGAAGATTTACTGTATAAATTAAATACTCTGGCTATTGATATACTTATATCTATTTATATCTGACGAAATAAGCATCAAATTATTTAAATTAAACAAATAAATAAAAATAAGTAATTAGTAATAAATAAAACCTTTTAATTTTATTCAGAAGACAGTATGGTTGGTTGTCAGCAAAATCCAAAATATGAATTATAAATTGGAGATATAAAAATTGAAATATCTAGGAAGTTTTTTTAACCGTGGATTGAAAATGAGACACAGAAATCCGAAGATGCATAGCAATAGTGAAAGATGTCTTCCAAAAGCTAAACAAAGTATTAAGAAACAGGAAAATTTATTGAGAAACACAGAAAAATGCACTGAACTGTTAGATAATATTGATTCTCCTATATGACAGAGAATGCTAGACAATCTTCTCACAGATGGAGAAGAGATGATTCAACAGAATGGTTATAGAGAAGGATGCTGAGGATACATTGGACTGAATATGTAAGTAACAAAAAAGTTTTACAGAAAATGAAAACAAAAAAGGATGCTTGCACATAACATCATTAAAAATCAGTTGAAATTTTTAGATTTTTGTGGCCTTGTTGGGGTCAGAATAAATACACAAGAGTGAATTTGAGTTAACGAATATATTAACGAAAATCGGTAATACAATAATATACAAATGAGCAAGAATGTTAAGTACGAACTGTCAGAGGTGACTGTTGGGGGGAAAAACACTCCTCTGACTAAAACAGTACCTGCTTTTATTTGTAACTTAGGAGAGTCCATCCATGTATGGGTAATTTACCATAACACTAGGACACATGAGGAAAGAGAGCTTGGAAAATTTGACACTTACAGGGACATATTGAAGGAAAGAAGACAGAGGAAAGCAGTGCATAGTGTAAATGTTTGACAAACAGATATTAGAAGAGATAGTAAAAAAGACAAATTTACAAAGAGGTAATGTTAAGTAAAAATAAGCCACAATGGCTTTCCCAAGAAACCGAATGTTGAGTAAAAATAAGCCACAATAGGTGAAATTTAAAATTTCGTTTTTCTGACTCTGTTGATGATCAAACAACTTCACACTTCCATTTAAAATTTATATGAAGTGAAGGGAAAGGTGGGTTCATGCCTTCCCAAGAAACCGAATGTTAAGTAAAAATAAGCCACAAGTGAAATTTAAAATTTCATTTTACAGACTCTGTTGATGATCAAACAACTTTATACTTCCATTTAAAATTTATACGAAGTGCAGGGAAAGGTGGTTTCATGCCTTCTTAAGTGCACACGTGCTGTATGAATTTAAACAGTTTTAGGTAAAATTTGAACATGGTTTGCTGAATCTATTTCCAATGTGTGTAAGTCTTTCATATGAATAAATAAAATCAAACAAGGGAAAAAAATATTTTTCACTTTTTATTATCTGTTATCAAAAGCGTATAAAAAGCACCCACTCAACTCAAAATGTTAGTCAGAAAGGCTATCTTTTAAATTCAGCTCAATTTTTTTTTGTTTAAACGAATAAAAGAAATATTCTTTATATTCTTGTGCTACCATTATTCATTAGATTCTTTGTGCGACAGACAACATGCCTTATTTTGTTCAAACATTGTTTGCTGAGAGCTGAAAGATAAAAACTCTCAATCACTTTCTCCAAGATGCATACAGATCGAGAAATATGAAAAAGAGTCAAAAGGCTGGGGCCTGTCTATGAAAGGAGACAGAGATTAATAGATTTGATTGTTCCACTTGCACCTATTTGTCTGTTTTCTCTTTTTATCAGGTCAAGGCCAGATAACAACCTTCAGAGATAACAAGAGCTTAATATTGATTTTTAGACAAAAAAGTGAAAAAAATAAATAAAAATGAAACTGTATATATAATAATAATATATATATATATATATATATATTAATACTTATATGCACAAGAACAAAACACTAAACAGGTGGAGGCTGTGCAGCAAACACAAACTTAAAAAGCCAAAGATTTCCAAGGTTAGGTGAACCTCTCCACTTGGGAAATTGGTGCCGCATGATTTCCAGCCATTTTACTGATTGTCAAATTAAGCTATGTTTAGCAACAATTATTTAATTCAATTTAATTTAATTACTCTATGTTTAGCAACAATTATTAAATTCAATTTAATTTAACTAAACTATGTTTAGCAACAATTATTTAATTCAATTTAATTTAATTAAGCTATGTTTAGCAATAAAGTATTTAGTTCAATTTAATTTAATTAAGCTGTTTAGCAACTATTATTTAATTAAAATTAATTAAGCTATGTTTAGCAACTATTATTTAATTCAATTTAATTTAATTAAGCTATGTTTAGCAACAATTATTTAGTTCAATTTAATTTAATTAAGCTATGTTTAGCAACATGGGTAGGTTTTATTTTAACATTGTCCACCAACAATGTAATAATGTCACTAAGACTACAGTGTTTAATGAGGACAAAAGAGAATGAGAATATTTTAGTGAATAGAAAGGATGATAAAAGAACAGGCTTCAGGAAGACAGAAGATTGAAATTGACATTGGATTCAAATTTTAAAAAGACTGAAAAGACAGAGAGAAACCTCGTCAAGGTGGTTGGAAATTGATTGAAATTGAAATGCCAGGTAAGGACTGATAACATTAAGAACCCTTTTTCATATTTTTTCCATAATCTCAAGATATATTACAGAATCTCCAGAAAGAACTGACAGACAGATAGACAGACAGACAGATAGATAGATAGATAGATAGATAGATAGATAGATAGATAGATAGAAACAATTTGTGATTTAGATATGAACTGATTTATATATATATATATATATATATATATATATATATATATATATATATCAAAAATACTTTTACAAACTTTTGGTGGTGTGTTTGTCATTTGACTACATTTGTGCCTTGACTGTCATCAATGTTTAACATGTATAGCAGTGAGTTAACTGAATATATATATATATATATATATATATATATATATATATATATGATGCGTGGTTTAAATTATGATTGTACTTGTTTAGAATCATATTTTAAGTCACACACATATGTGTATGCAATTATTATTATCTTAGAGGGAAATGTTTCTTTGTCATGTCAACTTTGAAATTTATCACTGAACCGCAAATGCTCTTAAAATCTGCCTCCTAATAACCGCGTATAGAGATTGAAACCAACACCCACATATATTATTCCTCTTATTCCGCCTCTTCTTCTGTATGTTCTTTTATCTACTAAACACAACTAGGTTTCGCAAATGAACATGGAACACCCAATCAGGCTAAACGTTACTATTACTGAACAATCGCAGGATATTCATATCGCGAATAGCAGATACAATTTTTACATATGGCTGCGAATTGCTAATGGATGCACAGCTTTCTTTGAAAAGCAATAATAACAATAAAAATTGCATTATGAGCTCTGATGAAAAAAAATGAATTGAGATATTAAGTATATAAATCTCAGTCATTCATACACTGATGTCTTCCAGTGGATAAAAGTGCTGGTTGGATCCCATGATTAACCCAATGAGTTGTGAGTTCAATACACAGCTACTGCAATGGTGAAAAAGAAAACTTGGAGAGTTGACTTAAAAGATGAGGTGTGGCACATGTAACAACAACAATCTCGCTCAGTGGAGAAAATAAAGGGTTCAGTTTGAAATTCCAATCCCCTTAATTACAGTTGAAATATCATGAATATGGCATTAAAGATGAGGACAATAGTCTGAATGATGTAAATAATTACAATACCTCATCTAAGAAATATAAACAGATATATATATATATATATATATATATATATATATATATATATATATATATATTATAAATTTACTAGTTTAAGTATATGGTTCCATCACTACACAGGAATTACCATGTTTCAAAAACAGAAACTAAAAACTTCAAATTTAATTATAGAATTAACTTAGACTCCCTAGTACTGTTTCATTTTCAAGCGAATTTTGGAATAACTTATTTTGAAATTTACTGAGTTTTATAAGAACATACATTCTTAATATTAGTTGCTAAGGATATGGGGAAATTCAAACATTTTGACAACGGGTTATAGAGTATTCATTTTCACTGAAAACTATTCTATCAAAATATGAGTTCCTTTCGAAATGAGGTTGGGTTAAATCAGGGTAGGTGTCCCTGTTCAACAAATGATAACATTTATTTTTCGCATGTCGTCTGTTTTTTTTTTAATGACAAAGAGTTTTTCTGCACTTTTGTTTTGCCATGAAATTTATAATTGTATACATAAAGATTTTTTTTCCAAAAGGGTTGTTTGAATATGAGTACATTGTATTAAAATATTTATGCTCTGCAGAATTGTATTGAGCACTGTTTTTTTTTTTAAATAAAAATAATTAATAAGAACACCGGATTATAAATCTTACTGTTCTTTCTCTTTATTTTAATATATATATATATATATATATATATATATATATATATATATATAGAGAGAGAGAGAGAGAGAGAGAGAGAGAGAGATAGACTGATAGATAGATAGATAGATAGATACTGAAGATTGTGAAAGATTATATATATATATATATATATATATATATATATATATATATATATATATATATATATATATATATATATATATACACGCAGAAAGAGGATTTGATTTCTTTTTCTTAACATTGGCAAGAGAGACAATCCCACCATGGGATGCCATTGAGAGGTGTCTGACAACAATACCACAGGTTGATCCAAACCCTCGAAGAGAAATCAAGTAAATTAGACTGTTTGGAAAGCAACAATGGTTATACTAATATAAAGTTAGAAATCATTGCATCAAGGTACTGGCGCACACCAATCATTTTTAAATAACAGGTCAGACAGTGCACTCACACTAGAAGTTGTAACGAAAATCTGCTTAGCATAGCTGCAGTTTAATATATTTATATATATATATATATATATATATATATAGATAGATAGATAGATAGATAGATACATAGATAGATAGATAGATAGATAGATAGATATTGTGTATATTTAGGCAGTAATTTTTCATTAATGTGTGTTTCATTGAATAATATAGACAAGTTTTGTCTATTTATTTTAAGTAAGTTCCTTTCATATTGTCTGATAAGCTTAATCACATTATCGTAGAAAGACGAAAGGAAAACACCATATTGATAAATGTTTAAATCTAATCTAAGCTTTCGGCTTTGACAAGCCATTATCAAAGATGACAATGTCAATAAATCAAACAACACACGGACGAAACAACAATGATAGTGCGCCTTGCTGCATGAAAATTTTCAAGTAACGACAAACTCGTATATATGAGACGCGGAAGTGAAAATCACATCGCAGCTCGTGACGTCGCACATGAGAGTGAAAAATGAGAAGTATTAAGCTTATCAGACAATATGAAAGGAACTTACTTAAAATAAATAGACAAAACTTGTCTATATTCTTTAATGAAATATGCATTAATATATATATATATATATATATATATATATATATATATATATATATATATATATATATATATATATATATATATAATATTAATTATTTGCTGATTGATTCTATATATGATTATTTCTTTATATTTATAATATATGCTGCCTAATATTATATGTTTATAAAAAACAATTGATCCCGCAGTATGAAATTCCTGAGAAAAAAAAACTACAAAGACATATCACTATATTAATTGAGCTATATATTTAGTTCATGTCATGTTAACTGAAAAACACTTGTAAAAAAATTCATGGATTTACGATATTACAAAATTCATATAAAAATTCTCACTGGAAATTTTGAACTTTAGCCTTGCAACTCGCATGTTCTGAGATTGTACAACCGTCAATAAATAGCACATTCTTAAAAAAAACATCTTTCGGGCTACAAACAATTATTTCGTCTTCAAGTTTTAAATTTATAGGAAAAAAATTACAGCCTGATGATGGAGACATGGTCTTCGAAAGTTAACTTAAAAAAATATACACTAGAAACATCTGAAAACTGTTTTATAAATGAGGATCATATCATTCAATGGATTAACAGTATTTTAATGCATACATTATGTTCTAATAGCGAAGTGATTTCACCATTAATCACATTAGTATTGCTGATTGATTCTATGTATGATTATTTCTTTATATATATATACATATAAATATAAATATGGATATATATATGGATGTGTGACTGGTGTGATGGATAGCAGCTCGGAATGAGAAATTGAAAATACTTCTGGTTTTCATTCTCGTGTGGTCATGTGTGATGTAATGAGATGCGATTTTCACTTCCACGTCTTGTATACACGAGTTTGTCGTTGCTTGGAAATCATTCATGCAACAAAAACAGACTATCATTATTGTTTTGTGCATGTATTGTTTAATATATTGAAATATAATCGTCACCTTTGATAATGGCTTATGTAAGCCGAAAGCTTAGATAGGATTAAAAACATGTATTAATATGGTGTTTTTCTTTCATCTTTCAATGATAATGTCATTAAGCTTATCAGACAATATGAAAGGAATTTAATTAAAATAAATAGACAAAACTTGTCTATATTATTTAATGAAACATGCATCAATACATATATACATATATATATACACATATTTGTATATATATATGTGTGTGTGTGTGTGTGTATATATATATATATATATATATACATACATATATATATATATAGATACATATATATATATATATATATATATATATATATATGTGTGTCTGTGTGTGTGTACAAGTCTGACATCAAGTTGCCCAAACTTATTATAATTTACCATTTCTCTGACTTTCTTGCAACTCATTCTCCAAGTACTAATCCTGTAGTCTAATCTTTTCATATGACAAAAATTCGATCCAAATGTTTAGTGACAGTTATCATTTGTTTCCATAAATTCAAATTACATTTGACATGGTAGGTGTACAATAAATGGGTTAGAGAGTTTTGATAAGTTTGAAATCCATATCTTGAAATCTGATTATCTGACATAAGAGATTATTTGATTTAAATCCAGTATTATACAGGTCAGAGCAGAAGATTTAATCCTCTATGTCTTAATCACTGACCCTTTATCTGCATCTCTCTCTCTCTCTCTCTCTCTCTCTCTCTCTCTCTCTCTACATATGTGTGTATGTGTTAAAAGATTTCTGAATGTTAATACAGAGGAACTTCGGTTCTTGAATATCTCCAATGTCAAACAAATTGGTTTCTGAACAGAAAATTCGAGATGAAAATGCCTCAGTTATACATGAATGTGTTGTGCCATGCTTTTCTTTTCCAATTTTATTGAGCTGTGATTTTTTTCTCTACATTGATTCCCATTGGAAAAATAGTTTTGGTTTATGAACATTTCGGGTTGCAAACGGCCTTCAGAAATGAATTAAACTCGTGAACCAAGGTTCCACTGTATACACAATGCTGTGCAAAAGGAAGTGAACTCACTATTTACATTCTTCGGACTATTTCGTCATCTTTGTCACCATATTTATTACAACGTTACAGCCATTGTATGCTCTGGCCTTCTTCAGGTGGTTGGAATGTCGAACTGAACCCTTTATTTTACTCACCGGGGGAGACTGTTCTAGTTCCATCTGCCATGTTTAATGGATGTCAGTTATCTCTTGTTAATTCCCCTCTGAAAGTTCTCCACTGCCTTAACTGGGTATTGAACTCACACCCTTTGGGTTCTATCACTGGATCTAACCAACGCCTTTATCCACTGTACTATGTGTCCTTGAGGACCACCTGAAGAAGGCCAAAGAATACAATGGCTACAACATTGTAATAAATATGATGACAAAGATGAGAACAATAGTCCAAATAATGTAAATAGTGTACATAATACCTCATCTCAGAAATATAGACAGAGACTGAAAGGCCAAAGCGTTGTAATAAATATGGGGACAAATATGAGGACAATAGCCCGAATAATGTAAATAATGTACATAATACCTCATCTCAGAAATATAGACAGATACTGAAAGGCCGAAACGTTGTAATAAATATGGTGACAAAGATGAGGACAATAGTCCGAATAATGTAAATAATGTACATAATAACTCATCTCAGAAATATAGACAGATACTGAAAGGCCGAAATGTTGTAATAAATATGGTGACAAAGATGAGGACAATAGTCCGAATAATGTAAATAATGTACATAATAACTCATCTTAGAAATATAGACAGATACTGAAGGGCCGAAATATTGTAATAAATATGGCAACAAAGATAAGGACAATAGTCTGAATAATATAAATAATGTACATAATACCTCATCATAGAAATATAGACAAGTAAGGGAACCCCCAAGATGATATTTAAGAAAATTTTCTAATTTTTTCCAGATGATCAATAAATCTTAATGCAACTATATATTCATTATGGAAAACATTTATTAAATCAATTACAACTGCATTCAAAGATTTCGATCAAGCTGCAACAAACATATTAATTTATAATTATAATTAAGATGTTTCCTTATAAGGAAATGGCTAATATTACCTTTACCTTTGCCATTGCTAATGGAGGCAGATGATCTTCATTTCTGTGGCCATGTGCCAAACTAAACCACATAAATGTCTGTATCAAACAATTACTTTTACATTATACGTTACTGGAAATACCACCTGTGCAAGACAGTGAATGCTTTTCATTCAGCACCTCTCGAAATACTGCCCTACTTTTTAAGAAAATCAATATATAATTTTTTTTTTAAGTAGGTAATCATTTCTGGCTTGCTCTACAATAAACACAAGATCTTGGTACTCTCAATTCTTTACATTATACAATCAATAAAATACACAGCCTAAATCCGTCAATATTTCACTCAGGGAAATTCGATATTCCTCACAAGCTACACTTTACACAATGCAATCAGGAGACTGCTGACAAATGTCCGGCACTGCATTCCTCTGGCAACAACAATAAATGCAGCTGCAGCGTAAGTTCAATTCCTGTTGCCACTTTGGTGTAATTCATTACTTTTCCTGTGAGAAAACCATTCCTACGTTTCACATTTACTTTCAGGTAAATGATTTGATTGAATCTGTCAGAACAAATCTTTGATATCTAGCAGCAAGGTAAAAAAAAAACATAGACTGGGTGAAATACAGAATAGAATGTTTGAAATAAAGAATAGACTATGTGAAATACAGAATAGACTGGGTGAAATAAAGAATAGACTGGGTGAAATAAAGAATAGATTATGTGAAATATAGAATAGACTGGGTGAAATATAGAATAGACTGGGTGAAATAAAGAATAGACTGGGTGAAATATGGAATAGACTGGGTGAAATATAGAATAGACTGTTTGAAATATAGAATAGACTGGGTGAAATAAAGAATAGATTATGTGAAATATAGAATAGACTGGGTGAAATATAGAATAGACTGGGTGAAATAAAGAATAGACTATGTGAAATACAGAATAGACTGGGTGAAATAAAGAATAGACTTGAAATAAAGAATAGATTATGTGAAATATAGAATAGACTGGGTGAAATATAGAATAGACTGGGTGAAATAAAGAATAGACTGGGTGAAATATGGAAAGACTAAAGAATAGACTGGGAATATAGAATAGACTGGGTGAAATAAAGAATAGAATAGAATATAGAATAGACTGGGTGAAATATAGAATAGACTGGGTGAAATAAAGAATAGACTATGTGAAATACAGAATAGACTGGGTGAAATAAAGAATAGACTGGGTGAAATAAAGAATAGATTATGTGAAATATAGAATAGACTGGGTGAAATATAGAATAGACTGGGTGAAATAAAGAATAGACTGGGTGAAATATGGAATAGACTGGGTGAAATATAGAATAGACTGGGTGAAATATAGAATAGACTGGGTGAAATAAAGAATAGATTATGTGAAATATAGAATAGACTGGGTGAAATATAGAATAGACTGGGTGAAATAAAGAATAGACTATGTGAAATACAGAATAGACTGGGTGAAATAAAGAATAGACTGGGTGAAATAAAGAATAGATTATGTGAAATATAGAATAGACTGGGTGAAATATAGAATAGACTGAAATAAAGAATAGACTGGGTGAAATATTGAATAGACTGGGTGAAATATAGAATAGACTGGGTGAAATATAGAATAGACTGGGTGAAATAAAGAATAGATTATGTGAAATATAGAATAGACTGGGTGAAATATAGAATAGACTGGGTGAAATATAGAATAGACTGGGTGAAATATAGAATAGAATGTTTGAAATAAAGAATAGATTATGTGAAGTACAGAATAGACTGGGTGAAATACAGAATAGCCTTTTACATTTTAGGAGTTATTGATTGTTATTTATAAAATAGAAACAAAACTTTTTTCACTGTAAAAAAATCTCAGAATACAAACGTGTAGAATTGGAGATCTGCAAACCTGAGTATTTTGAATAGAGATTATTATTATTATTAGTATTATTATTATTATTATCATTATTATTATTATTTTGGTTAATATTTACAAATTTCTAATTTTTACTTAGTTTGGCACAAGTCTAGAGTCGAGATGATAAAAGTGGAAAAATGGAGAGGGTGAAGTGCTCTGATAATGACTGGCATGACAGTCACCTTTTATGTAAGTTCTCAGACAAGATCCAGACACTTATTTACCATATATACTTGTGTATCATGTGATTTTTGTAGACTTAATTTTGGATCTAATTTTAAGGGAGCCACATCATATAGAAGACATAAAATTAGCTTATATACTGCAGGCTGTGGCTATGCCATTGACAAAACTATATATATTTACTGTAGTCAAATTAGCTTCAAAATTAGGTCTTCAAAGGCTGCATAATACATGAGTATATATGGTATGTCATTCCCTTTCTGTGGTTCATTTGAATAATAAAAACTGCTAACTAGCAAATTATTTTTTTCTTCTTACTAAACCCATCTTCTGTCCTGATTTGGGGAATCCAATTAAATCTCAAAGGATTTTATGTATTTCATTCTTTAGGACAGATTCTATTCTATGCACAAACCATTGGTCCCTATGGTAAAAGCATATTTGCAAGGCAATAAAGCCACTAAGATACAAAAAGTTAAATGAAAACAAGTCTCCTCAATATGGTAGTACTCTTCTTAACATTCAAATGAATGGTGTCAACTCTTCCCTTAATTTCCAGTTCCCCCAATTCTATTTTCTTATGCTCTTTGGCAATGTTCCCAGTGCTCTGATATCGACTGGCACAACTGTCACTATCTACATAGTTCTTTGAAAAGATTCAGATGCTTATTTATCTCTTTCCCTTTCTCTAATTTTTTTATTTTCTTTTTGGCAAAGATTAAATGAATCTTTTAGAAATCTATTTTGCTTAGTTTATTCTTGTGAAATAATAGCAACCAGTTTTTTACTTTATTAAAATCTTGGAAAACTTTTGGAAGACAATGATGCAGCAAAGAGCATTTCAGCCTTGAACAGTAGCTATGGAGATCTTAAGTTGTCTATGTATCAAAACTCCCTCTCAGCATTGCTTCTAGAAGCTAAATTGTTGAGTAAGTGTCCATGGCTAAGTGTAATTGGCAAAAATGCTCAACAAACAGAATTGACAAATTTGTAGCAAACAATAAGAAATGAAAAAGAACAGTGTAAAGTGATACTATGTAAAATATAGATATATATGCAAAACAAAACTAGGCAAAGTGACAGTAATAAGGCAAAAGTTTTCACAAAGCAAGAAGGGTATTAACATACAAAAGGGATATAATCAAGTGATTGTTGAGTTCTGACTTCAAGACAAGAAAGAAATAAAATATGGCAGATGAGACTGAGATAGGGTTCATTTTTATTGGTTAGGAAAAAATCCCATCATGCATTTGCACAATTTGTCTATAAGTTTGAGGAGGGGGATGTTTTTGCAGTCATTTTCCTGTGATTAGAACCAGCACAAAGGAAAGGATAAACTAGTACAATTGGTATCAATACAGATGGATTTACTCAAAGGTGATGCCATAGGCCATCCACATTCAAAGCACTAATCTGTATTTATTTATGATTTAGTCTTCTCTTATCACCAACATAACCACAAGGCAGTGGAGGTTTCATTTCAGAGTTTTGCTTCTCCTAGGCTGTTACCCAAGGCAAGAGAGCCCAGTTTGTCTCACTATTTAACCCATACCTGGAGAAAACAGATACAGTGTCACCCGGATATAAGAGAGTTGTCGGGACCGGAGAAGAAGTCTCTTATATCCGGGTCTCTCTTATATCCGGGTTTCTCTTATATCCGGGTTTCTCTTATATCCGGGTCTCTCTTATATCCGGGTTTCTCTTATATCCGGGTTTCTCTTATATCCGGGTTACACTGACTGTATCTGTTTTTTGTTTTCCAAGGACATATTATGCAGATATATAAAATATAATTAGGCATGTGGAATTAATTGATCCACAGGTATTAAGTTAATTTAAGAAGGTAGGCCAAATGTAGATAAGTATGGATAGACTAATTAATATAGATAATTATTTGAATTTTTGTTGTTTTTGTAGTTGGTGGTCATGTTAGTGTTGCTGTCGATATTATGACCTTTATTAATTCTAATAGTCTTTTCATGCGCATGTGCATAACACTGAAACTGAAGATGTCACAAAGTTGTTACTGGCTTTTGTCCACAAGAGAAAAGATCAATAACAATACCCTCAGTTCAGTAGGTACGATAACCCTGACAAAGTAGTTGTGTAGACGCGCCCTGTCTGCACACCACTTGACAGCAAGCAAAAGAAAAAAAAAGAAGTAAAATGAATAAAAATAATAAAAATAAACCCTTAATTTCACCAACTCTGGTCACTGCAAACAAAACTGGATTCTGAATGCAACAAAAAAAAAAAAGAAGAGAAAAGAAAACATAACATTTAATCAAGGAAATACAAATTATTCACTGTGTTTAATAAGGTTCCCTGAATGTTTCTCTCTCTTTTGATCCTCTCCCTCCCACCATCGTACTAAATCCATTTACAGTATTTCTGTCCTGGTCATTCAGTCCAGAAGAGATTTAAACTGTTTTTCCTCTCACTATCTTTGTTGGCCAGATGAGATTTTCCCAGGATATCCATGAGGAAAAGCCTTGCTACAACTCAGCTCTTATTAAAAATTATAAATTATGTTTTTGAGTTCCTGTTAATATTGATAATTCTAAATTCTGAAAAAGTTATATGCCTATATGCTGTTATATATCAATACACTACCATTCAATTAGTTATGAACTGAGATAGATAGATACGGACAAATTCAGATAGATAGATAGATAGATAAGGAACAAAATTAGATATGAGCAAATTGAAATAGATATGAACAAACTGAGATAGATAGATATGATGAAGTTGAGATAGATAGATATGAACAAATTGAGATAGATATATAAATATGAACAGACTGAGATAGATAGATAGATAGATAGATAGATAGATAGATAGATAGATAGATAATGAACAAAATTAGATAGATATGAACAAATTGAAATAGATATGAACAAACTGAGATAGATAGATATGATGAAGTTGAAATAGATAGATATGAACAAATTGAGATAGATATATAGATATGAACAGACTGAGATAGATAGAGATAGATAGAGATAGATAGATAATGAACAAAATAAGATGAATATGATGAAATTGAAATATATAGATAGATAGATAGATAACGAACAAAATTAGATAGATATGAACAAATTGAAATAGATATGAACAAACTGAGATAGATACGATGAAGTTGAGATAGATATGAACAAATTGAGTTAGATAATGATGAAAATGAGATAGATAATGAACAAATTGAAAGATAGATATGAACAAGTTAAAATAGATAAATAAATATGAACAAATTGAGATAGAAAAAGAGATAGAACAATAGAGTGATAGATATGAATAATATGTCTATATTTCTCGAATGAGGTATTGTAATTATTTACACTATTTACATTGTCTGAACTGTTGTCCTAATCTTTGTTGCCATATTCATGTATGTTGTTGCTATCATTTTGTTTTATTTCTTTGTTTCACAGAATCTGATTTCATCAATTCTCTAAACATGCATCAGCAAGTACATGATTTTTCATTCTCAAACACAGTTGCCATCAAGGAACCGTATATACAGTGTAACCCGGATATAAGAGAGTTGTCGGGACCGGAGAAGAAGTCTCTTATATCCGGGTTTCTCTTATATCTGGGTTTGGTCTATTTTGTTTAGGTAAGTATGGGCTCTAATTTGGGACCAGAGAAAATCTCTTTTATATCCGGGTTTCTCTTATATCCGGGTCTCTTATATCCGGGTTACACTGTACTTGTGTATAAGCTGACTAGTTCAACCTTTTAGATATTGTTCTTGATTTTTAACCCCTAAAGAAACATTTAGCTGTCTATAGTTCACTGAAAATGCTTGATTTTTACACTATTCAAAGAAATTACCTGTGCATAGTGCAACCCCCTATTTTTTGTGTAAAAGATCTAATCATAATAATGCATGCTATACTCAAGTACATAGTGTATTCACTGAATGCTAAACTTTGAACTTCTTTGGTCGGTTGTTCATGATGTATACTTCCAAGGTTTAAATTAACTTCTGTTTCTTTGATAAAGCAATACACCCATACCTAATTCCCTAAAAGTGTCCATCAGTTTCCCTATACCGTTCCAAAACATAAAATGTTTAAATCATTAATACAGCTGAGGAGAACAAAAACTTGGAAAGTTGAGTTAAAAGGGAGATAACTGATAGTTAGTCATCTGGAAGAGGCATGGTATGTGGAACTAGAACAATTTACCCCACTGGATGAAATAAAGGGTTCAGTTCAAAATTCCAATCACCTGAAGAAGTTGGAGCATACAATGTCCGAAATATCATTAATACGGCAATGAAGATAAGGACAACAGTTTGGACAATGTAAATAGTGTAAGATACGAAACAAATTAAAGATAACTATTTAGATATGTTTTCTGCAATTTTCTTGTGAGCATCAGAATTCTTTTAATTTTTCCCAGTTCTTCTATTATTATTGGATTTATTTCGGTGTCACATTCTCCCAATTTATTTTTCCAAATTCTTATATCTTAGAATTTATCAATTTTTTTTGCTCAGGCATTTTTTTTTTTTATCAGACAGTATGGAAATGTTTATGAGACTGCACTTAATCCTTTCCTCTTTTATTACATCTCGTGTATTGTCTTGCTTCATATTTTCAGTATATAGAGTAAAAACAACTTTTTAATCCACTCCTTATTACTCTTTTTATTATTTTTTATTATCAAATTATTATTAAATGTTTATTACTATTATTATTATTATAATTATTAGCAGCAGCAGCAGTAGCAGTAGTAGCAATGGTAGCAGTTGTAGTAGTAAATTGTAAGTAATTTATTATTAAATAATAAATTATGCCAATCATAATTTCATAGTAATTGTTCTGGGTAACTTTCCTCATTGGTACCTAGACTTTATGAATTTTATTGTAGCACTACATTAGTATCAAGCTCTCATCAATTTAAAGTTGAATTGGCTAGATGTAACTATAAGTTCTAATAGTTTGTTTCTGACACACTTCTCGATTGTGGAACTTTTTTTTGTTTTTTTTAATAATTTCACCACAAGCAAGGCAGGAATCCCAATAGTATGCAGGGTTATACAGGGAGTGAAAGTGAGAGAAAAGGCTGAACATAGCGAGGATTGAGGAAGGGCATTCAAGAAGACAGAAGATGGTGATTAAATTTTTGAAGATTGTAGTTATCAGGGAAGCAAGTAAATAGAAGGTAGTTCCACAGGTGAGAAGTGTGAGAAAAGAAACTGTTGGAGTCTCTTCCAGCTTCTTGCTTCCCAGTCAACTTTGATCTTCAAAGATTAAATGCAATGTCAATGGTTATCTTCTGTCTTCTTAATTCTTGTTCTTTTATTGTCCACTCTCCTTAATAGTAGTTTTTCTCATATTCTCTAACACTCAGTAACCCCTTGCATCATAGTGGCTTTATTGCCTTTGATCTTCAAAAATTTAAATGCGATATCAATCGTTATCTTCTGTCTTCTTAATTCTTGTTTGTTTATTGTTCTCTCCTTAACAGTGTCTTTTTTCTCATATATTCTAACATTCAGTAACCCCTTGCATCTTAGTGGCTTTATTGTCTTGCTTGGAGTGAAATGATGAAAATATATATATTTTTTTAATTCTATTAAATCGTAATTGAATCGTGATTAATAAATTAAAAACTATATTTTTTTTTTCATTATTAAATTCTAAATAAATCAGTTTTTCTTATAATTAAATGGTATGTAAACTTTGTGCTACTATAAACATGAGATAGATTTTTTTAATGGATGGGGTTCTTCTTTTTTTTACATACTGCTTGTTGTTGCATACATGTTATAATTTTTATATATGTACTACTTATCATTAAAAAATATCTCAGAGAACAAAGCATGGTTCTCATTCCATTTTTTTCAGCTATTTCATTTCAATTGTGATGTTATTATATCATGGATAAAATAATGCCCATAATGTGAGAATCAGAAATGGGAGAATAAAGCTTTCTTCCATAGCACATCCATTAAAACAATACTATTATAAAATATTTTCTGAATTATTAAATATGGTTATTTTAAGTTGTTAAACAAATCAATTCTTTCTCTACATACTTTGACATTGCTCATGTTTACAGCTAAAAAATGGGCAAAAGAGTGAAACAATAAAAGCCTAACTTTCTTGCATTTTACAATTATTTTTTTTACCACACCTTTCAATTATCTTTCTGGAGAAAAATTGATAGAATCAAATAATTAAATGCAACAGACAGCAGTTTCATTATTCAATTTGTCTAAAAAATGAATTTGATAGGATTGGAGATCTTACTTAGCAATCAATCTATGTAATTTTCAAGAGAAATAAATTGACTTCATTTTAATACAAATTACACTATTATTCAAACCAGTTAAGACCTTGTTTTATAAGATTGGTTATCTTATTTACCATTAAAACTTCATAATTTTGAAGAGAATTAAATAGCCTTTATTTTGATACCTGTTTCATTATCGAGTCAGGTTTAAAACTCATTTTATAGGACTGCAGACATTACTTATCAATCAATCCACAGACCTTAATCATTCATCAACCCTTGTAATTTTGAAGAGTAATAAATTTATTTTATTTTCTTATACGCTTTATTATACTATTTTGTCTAAAATTTGTATTATAGGATTGGAGACTTTACTTAATCAACCCTTGTAATTTTCAAGAGAAATAAATTTACTTTTCTTCGATGCCAATTTCATTATCCTATTTAGTTTAAAACATATTTTTTTTAGTATTGAAAACCTTGTTTCTACAGGGTGTTCATAAAGTCTGGACTCATAGGAAATCTTATTAACTATTTTTTTTTTTTTGCCTCCACAGATTAAACATGGTTTTGTCAAAAGCAGAAAGAATTGGTGTCATTTTCTGGGGTATGCTAAAGGAGAAGGTGTACTCAATGAAAATGACAGATGCAACACACTTGATTGAATGCATAAAGAATGAATGTGCTAAAATTAATGACTATGTGGAGTTATTTCATCAAGTTCACATGGATCTTGCAAATTGCATCAACCTTTGCATCACAAATGATGGAAATCATATTGGAGATATTATTTGTTAATATTACAATTCAATAAAATATTGCTGAAAATTTAATTTCTTGAAAATATGCATTTTTGCCTATCTGCCCAGACTTTAGATACACCCTGTAAATCAACTGTCATAAATTATAATATTTATTTTGGTTATTTGAGAGACCCAAGAAGAATTTATTTGAAATGTCTTTAAAGAAATTCAACCAACCATACTTACCAAAAATTTCTACAACCATGCCGAGCGGCATCACAAGGATCGAGACCAGAAAGTCAGCAATTGCTAGCGACATGAGAAAATAATTTGTCATGTTCTGGAGCCGACGTTCCCAGCAGACAGCCATGCATACCAGTAAATTACCAGAAGCAGCACAGATAATGACAATAACAAGTGACAGCATCCCCCATCGGAGGTTTGTTGGCTGTCGGACAGATGAGGTTAAGTCATCTGTAAAATTGTTCATAGTGCTGGTGATATTTCCCATAAGTTGGTGTGTTGAGCTATTAATACAAGGATGCATGGTATTGGCAAAAGGTAGATATTGGTTGAAGGAGGGTTATAATTTATTCTTTTCTTTTTAGGTTTGAGGTTAAAGTTTATACTTAGTAAATTGAGCGTTTGTTCTGATGTGTGCTTTCATGCAGCGTCTCAAAGAAATAATAAAAATTAAAAGAAGAGATGATAAAATGTTTGTCTGGACAAAACCAATCTATGGCCGCTTGACTCCATCACCTTGAGAGTAGTGTGTGCAGAGGATCTGTGAAATAGTTTCCCCTGGAAATAAAATAAAAGAGAAAAATGAAGTCTGACAGTTAAACAAATTTGAATCAAATCATTTTTCATTTTTGCAAAGGATAATCATGAAATAATTAATAAACAATAAAGCAAAAGTGATGGCAGAATGAACTTGCTTAAATTAATTTGATATCCATACATATATATATATATATATATATATATATATATATATATATATATTTATATATATATAAATATATATATACTAGCAGTAGAGCCCGGCGTTGCCCAGGGATGTAACAGTAAGAGATAGATCAAGTATCGACCATCATAAAGACTGAAAAATAAAATTGACAAAGATTATTGTTTAAGGTTGACAGACACACATGTCTTAATTAGTTTTTTGGGTTTTTTTTTTTACAAATTGATCAAACCCAAACTCAAACAAAAACATTGTTTTCAATCGTTATGAGTCTATCGATTGAATAGAATTTTATTATAAACAATTGTCTTGAAATGGAATTTTTAAAGCATTCTGAATGTAAAAATAAAGAAAAAAGTGTGCAAGACAATAAGAAACACTACCTGCCAAAAAAAATTAAGTTTTGTTGAAATTGGTTGAAAAATGTAGGAAATCCAATCCCATATATAAACGAACACACACACATGCACACACACAAACAACCTGGGTTTTATAATAAGTATAACTCGATATGAGTTGTCTCCCTTTCATTCTGGCGACAGAATCGTGTTTTATCATGTTTTCAAATTGATTTCGTGCAAAAACAATTGTGTCTTTACAATTTTTGGCACTGTCAAAACCACCACAAAGGTAATTTTATACAGTCCTGTGAAGTTTTGTTGACATCGGTTGAAAAATGTAAAATCCGATCAATATATAAACATACAGACACACACACACACAATCTGCGTTTTATAATAAGTAAGATATATATATATATATATATATATATATATATATATATATATATATATATATATTTAATGAAAAGCAGATGACTTTAAGGTACCATTACAATAATTTATTTCACCAAAATCCTTTTTAAAGGACTCCGGATCATCAGGTAAAAAATCCAACAACAAAATGAAAGATAAAATGGGACTAGAAATTGATGGGTAGTGTAATTTTTGTAATTTAACGGGGGGCGGGGGAGTTGTAGTTAAAGAGACAAAGTAGAGTATAGGGAGGGGTTAATTTCATATCTCTCTTAAGCATGCTTTATATTGGGGTAGGAGGAGTGACCAATAGGAATGGGAGGGGAGTGGGGAGAAAAGAAAAGGAAAAATGGAAAAGAGAGAGGAGACAGACGACAGTAATACAGATATATCTAAATGAGTTTCCTCTTTGGAATTACCCGTTCGGTTTACCAAGTTATTCGTAAAATATATACATATATATATATATATATATATATATATATATATATATATATATATATATATTAAGACATTTTATGTTTATACATTCTTTTTTATCGATACAAATATTTAAGTAAATGCTCTGTTTATAATAAACAGTATTAAACAACATTTACCGGCCTGAATGTCCACCTACAGGAATCAAACCTGTATCCTTTACGGAACTGTCATATAGCCTGACATGCATAAACCAATTGAGCCACAGAGTATCATTCGATTAGCAAGGTTGATTTTTATTGTTCAATCTTCCATGAATCTCTCACGTACATTCATATCTGCTCAAAGTGAATCCAAATGTAAACAAATGACGTCACACATTATGAAATGGACAAAGTCCGACAATTGTTTTAAGACATTTTTATCTTTATTCATTCTTTTTATTTTATCTATAAAAAGAATGTATAAACATAAAAATGTCTTAAAATAATTGTTGGACCTTGTCCATTTCATAATATATATATATATATATATATATATATATATATGATTGAATAAATTGCAGACATTATGTCTGCTAATTTTTAAGAAAATCCGTTCATACTCACAAATAACCTTCTATCTATTGATGTTAAAGGATGAGAGAAATGTGCTATAGCTGTTTAAATTTCTTTTATTTTCATTTCCTAAGTACTTTTGATCTTTTTTGAAGATCATCTTCAGGGGTGCAAATAGTACAAAATAATAGAATGTGAAAAAACATAATGGATTATTTTTTTCATCTTCTTATGAACACTCAGCACATTTTGCATTTAAAAGCATAATAAAAAATTATGGTAATGGATAACAATGCACAACTTTGTATAAATAAACATATAGTTTTGTACTACTTGTACCCCTGAAGATGATTTTGGAACACAATCGAAAGTAGTTTAGAAATGAAAATAAAAGAAATTTAAAGAGTTATAGGACATTTCTCTCATCCTTTAATATCAATACACGGAAGGTTATATTAATATAAATATGTAATGTTGGTTATTTTACAATAAAAATATATTGTAAATTTTTTTATCTAAAAATGTATTGCTGGTATTTTTACTATAAAAATGTATTTTTATACTTTCATAGTGTTTTACTTTTGTTTGGAGGTTCACTGTTTACCCATAGCTGGGACCCTAAAAAGTGCTACCAATCCAGGGTAGACCTGTAAACAACAGTAATTGTGATTCCACAGATCCTGAAAACCTTGAATCTGATCAAAGCCTTGCTTTGCTGCTAGATGTAGTTTTTGTCATGCGCAACTCTCTCTCTCTCCCTCTCTCTCTCTCTCTCTCTATATATATATATATATATATAAATATATATATATGTATGACTCAGAGTTTGTTGTTCAGTATTTATAATGGCGATGAACTATTCATTAATATACACTTTATTACCACATTGAACACTATTTTTTTAACACCAAAAATAAAATAAAAAATTTATTTGCAAATTTATTGTCCTCATCTTTGTCACCATATTTTTGAAAAAATTCTGTCATACACATGTTAGTCCTACCAACATAACAAAATTTAATCCGATGAAGTCCTGATGGACGAAATGCATCACAAATAAACATTTTCATTTTGTCATACAATTTCCCTATATATATATATATATATATATATATATATATATATATATATATATATATATATATATATATATATATATATATATATATATATATATATATATATATGATAAAAATGTAGATGCTCTAAAAGTTATGCTTGTATTTTAACATGAGAGAGCACAAAATCAATTTTCATAAGAGAAATGGAGAGGGTGGTAGGAAAGTGAGAGAGAAAAGTAGAACCAAGAACACGCATGAGTAGAGAAAAAGATTTTGAAGATTATAGTTATCAGGTAAGCAAGGAAATGAAAAGAATTTCCACAGGCAAGAAGTGCAAGAAAAGAAACTCTTGGAGTAGAAGTGATGGTTACATTTAATTATTTCAACATTAAAAGGGTGGAACTTAAATGAAAATCTAGTAACACTCTTAAATTCATGTAGTGGGAGCACCAGGGAAAAAAGTTTGTCAGAGCAGTAGCCATGAAAATATTTGTAGAAAAGACAGAGGGAAGCAACGTCAAATCGGTGAGAAAGTGACTGAAGTTGAGATGCCAAGTCCATTTATATATATATTTTTGTCATCTATTGATTCCTTATTTTATTGTTTTTTAAAACATATAATTAAAAACCAGTTAGCCTATTTATTGTTGGTGTGGCTTTGATTCACCTTGTTATGGTGATTTATTCTATTATCCATGTTCCTCCCTGTTTCTTGTTTTTCATATTGCTTTATATTCTCATAAACAATTTTGATATGTGTGCTTTATAGCATTAATCAAGTTTTGTACACCCCAGACTGTTTTGCAGGAGAGAAAAAAGAGACAGCTTCTTAGCTGAGCTAGTTAATAACCATAGTATTTTTTTCATTTTGTAATTCTCTCTACTTGGAAAATTGGCGCTACACAATCTTCAATTTTAATTCTTATTCCCTATTGAACTTAGTAAATATGAAAATTAAAAAGAAGAGAAAGAATTAGGAGAAATTGTGAAGGAGAGTGAGGTAGAGAGAGAGAGAGAGAGAGTGAGAATAGAGAGAGAGAGAGAGAGAGAGTGAGAATAGAGAGAGAGAGAGAGAGAGAGAGAGATGAATATATAGTGATATAGAAAAAGAGGGTAAAAGAAATTTTCTGACTGTGATAAATTACATATTAAAGAGAATTCATAGAAAAAAAGGAGAGGTAATAAAAATATATTATCACAAAATAGTAATGCCAAAATATAATAATGATGACTAAAAATTGCTAGTTTATCACTCCTCATCACAGCAAAAAACAAGGAAAAAATATACACAGTGACTAAAAAAATATACAAATTTTATATGCAAGAAAATATAACATTAAATGCTAATTACCTTTAAGCCCACCAACTATTCCTGCTTAGAGAGAGATGGCTGGTGGGACTTAATGTATACTAATTGCAATACTTTCAAGTGAAACTCAGCATTAGCCCTAGAGACATGTCTGGTCTATAAAACTGCTGGCTTTTCATTAAATGTTCTGCTATTGCTGAACCTGTTTCATTTATGCACCTATATAAATTGCCTACTTTTCCCTTGGGAATATTGGTTAGTACATTTTGGTAGCCTACATAGTTAATAAATTACTAAACTGATGTGATATGTTGGTAGAATATACTTGCAGATCAGTCTCAACATATGTCAGGCACCAAAAACAACATTGATTGGCAGAAGACATGACAGGTTTTTTTGGGTTTTTTTTTTCTACAGACAGAAATCTATATAGCAAATTTTGTGCTCACTTCAGCAATCCATGGAACATCCAAACAGACAGGACATTTCTGGAAACCAACTGACCTGGGCTTTTGAAACTGTCGCATCTGTTTCTGAATTCTGGGCTTCACAATACCCAAAAGATATCCTTTCTTGCTCAGAACGTTCCTAATAAATTTAATTTCAGAACCAAGTCTTTTATCAAGTTGAGTTTTTTGGTGTCTTGAGTAAAAGGAATCCCACCTGAATATAAAAACCCTTAAAATGCTGTGAGATGGCCAATAAACCAGTCTGTCATTTTAAGAAATCATTGATTTATTTTGATAATACCATTTTACAATAATATATTCTTGGTGATGCCTCTTTTTTATTACTGTCTTTTAATTTGTCCCTTTTAATGGCGCTAACGAAAAAGAAATGAGAAGAGTAAAAGAGAGAGATAGAGATAGTAATAAAAGGAAAATAATTAAATAAAAAAAGAGGAAAAAAAATTAAATGAGAAGAGAAATAGAAAGGAAGATGACTGAATGGAAAATGAGAGATGAAAATGAGAAAGATAGAGTAATAAGAGGGAAGTTAATAGAAAGAGAGAAAAACAAAATTACAGGAATGAGAAAGAGAGAGAATAAAGAGAAAAAAATACCGAAATAGAAAAAGAGGAAAAAAGAAAAATGACAGAAAGGGAGATAGTAATAAAGAGAACAATAACTGAATTGAAAAAGTGGGAAAAGAAAAAGAAAATGAGAAAGAGTAAATCATGAAGAGGAAGATAAAAAAGAGGAAGAAGAAATTAAAGGAATGATAAAGAGAGTGAGAGAATAATAAAGAGGATGATAGCTGAATAGAAAATAAGAAAACAGAAATTGCAGGCATGAGAGAGAGAAAGAGAGATAAAGAAAGAGTGAAACAGAAGAGCAAGAAAGAAAAGGTGAGCAAGTGAAAGCTAGCGAGTGAGGGGAAGAATCTTAAATTTAAAGATTCTACTCAGCAGTTTGCTGAAGTACAGACATCTTTTTCCACTCAAACGACCCTCATTAGTTATGCAAATGCATCCATCTCATTGCATTGTAGTGGCAAGTGCATCCTTGTGCAGCAAATTGCAGATATTTATCAGGCAACATCAGCTTTTTATGCATGCACTTGCAATTCCTACTGACTCGTTAACCATTACTTTTTTTCTTTCAAACAGATCTGCAATAGATGTTTGTTAAAAGATTCTCTCAAAGCTTACACCGCTCTCAATATCTTTTCGTCATATATGAATAATTTATTTCATGATCACAACCAATTTATTCTACAAAATCACATATATGAAGCTGACAGTAAATGAAGAACTGACAATTAACCAATTGAATATATAATACAAGTTAATGAGGACAATACTCTTGTGTTTAACAGCTTGAGGTACCTGTAAACTGATAAGTACCTCAACCTGTTGTACCCATTAACCAGTACAATGATTCAGTCCCCCCACATCTTTCTGCCCCTTATAGCTCTAAGCTAAGTTTCTCTCTTTACCATCTCTCTTTGTTCTCTCTCTTCCATCCATTCATACAAACTCATTTCCCTCTGTTTTTCCTCTGTCCCTTGATATATCCTGTTAGTGTTAAATTTTCCAAACCTACTTTCCTCATAATGTATCCCAGATATGTCAACTGATTCTTTCTGATTTTAAGCCTGTGTTCATACAGTTCCCATTTTATTTTAAATTCTCAGTATCTTTCTGTAGTACCATATATGTCATTTCTTCATCTGGAAGGGAATTATTTCATTTATTAACATGTGGGCTATTGTTGTCATCTTTGTTTATTATTACACTGTTTCAACTTTTTACTTAATATAGTTCTATGTTTCATTCATATTCTTTTAAAGAATTTGTCTAACATTTACTGCTATATATGAGGAAAGATATGACTTAATAATTCAGCATTCTTTTCTTTGTTTCTAAGAAATTGTCTAACATTTACTACCATATATCAGGAGAGATATGATTTAGTAATTAAGGAATTCTTTTCTTTGTTTCTAAGAAAATTTGCCTAGCTCTTAATACTTTGCTTAATTTCTGGAAGACAACTTTTGCTTTCCTATATGACTTTGGATTACTGCTATATTTTTGTCATCTGTTACTATATTATCTGAACAGTTAAATTTTTGTGCCTGTCCAATTCTGACTTTTGGCAGATGACCATACATTCTGTCTTACCTAACTTAACATGTATGTAGAATAAGGCTTGTCACTTGAAAACTTTGTATTTGTTTACACTATTTACATTGTTCAGAGTGTTGTCCTCATCTTTATTGTCACATTGACAATGCTTCAGCTATAGTACACACCAGCCTTCTTCAGGTGTTATTTGTTTGAATTTTGAACCAAACTCAGAATAGCCAATCTGTAAGTTGATGTTTCTGAAGATTGGTTTGATGATGTTTGTGTAGATATTCTTCCCATGTTTATTTCCTATTTTGTGTAGATGTTTTTTCTGATGTTTATTTAAATGGGCTGACATATAAGTTTCACATACTTGGGTCACCTTGTAAAGTCATTGAGAATCTGTTTCATTTCCTCCACCCACCATTGGCAAATATCATTACAGGGATTGTCAAAGGTCACAACCAATTTATTCTACAAAATCACATATATGAAGCTGACAGTAAATGAAGAACTGACAATTAACCAATTGAATATATAATACAAGTTAATGAGGACAATACTCTTGTGTTTAACAGCTTGAGGTACCTGTAAACTGATAAGTTCTTATTTTGTGTAGATGTTTTTTCTCATGTTTATTTAAATGGGCTGACATATAAGTTTCACATACTTGGGTCACCTTGTAAAGTCATTGAGAATCTGTTTCATTTCCTCCACCCATCATTGGAAAATATCATTACAGGGATTGTCAAAGGTCATGCTCTTTTCCCACAGTTTCCAATGCAAAAGCCATCATCTTTATTTTGTCCCTTTGTGTGTCAATGTACAACGCACACACGCAATAAATGTTTTTGAAATTGACATAGCTATTGCAAAGAATGCAGACTGTGCTAGTTCATTTGCTGCACTTAGGACTTAATGGTAAAAATTGTATTTTCTTTGAATAGGAGTTGTCTTCTGCGGCTTTTATTCCCATTTCAGTCCAGCTATTGAGAATGTGACAATAAAGATGAGGATAAAAGTCCGAATGATGTAAATAGTGTAAATTGTCAAAATACCTCATCTCAGAGATATAGACAAACTTTGAACTTGTTTTAACATCGTTGTTTGCTAAAAAGACATGCAAGAGTCACTCAAGGTTGAGTGTTTCTGAATGGGGCTGCTTTATGGATGTAAGAATTATAGTTTATGAGGATATGTAGCATAGATAACTGTTAACCCTGGCCTTGAAGTGGTTAAGATTGTAGTGGTTGTGGGCAGTTCTTGGGAGAAAGCTGTCTGAATGGAACCACCATCTTATCAATGGAATATAAAGAGAATGAGGATGGTTCACCCCTGTGTAGATAGCATGGTTAATTGTAGCTGTAAAAGTCTGAACTGGTGAAACTAAGTATTTTCCTGAAAATATTAATAGAGCAGATTTAGGCTTGTAATGTTGCATCTTCAATGGAAAGGAGTTGTAGGGTAGAAAATAATTCATCACCCAGAAGGCCATGTAAACAATTCAGAACTCTATTTACATTATTCGGACTACTGTCCTCATTTTTGTCACCATATTTATTACAATGTTTCAGCCGTTGTACACTCTGGCCTACTTCAGGTGTTTGGAAAATCAAACTTAACCCTTTATTTCACTCACTGGGGTAGACTGTTCTAGTTTCATGTGCCATGTTTAATGGATGCCAGTTATCAATTATCTCCTGTTAATTTCCCTCTGCAAGTTCTCCACTGCCTTAGCCAGGTATTGAACTCACGCTCTTTGGGTCCTGTCACTGGATCTCACCAACACCTTTATCTACTGTCCCTGAGGATATCTGTGTATGAATTTCTTGGTATTATAAACCTAATGTCAGCAGCAACCATTTTTTACCAGTGCTGATATTGCAATTTTTGCTGTTATCATTGCATGTTTTTACCAGAGACCATATTTCAATTTAAATAGGGTACATAATACCTCATCTCAGAAATATAGACAGTTATTTCAGAACTTTGTTAAAGCTGGAAAGATTGGGTAGCTCCAATATATATTGATATAGCCGCAATAATCCCTTTTGGTCTAATCTGACTATTGTATAGATAGATCATACCAGGTAGAGTCAAGTATTGTGACACAAGCAATTCTAAATATGTGAAATAAAGCTAATATGACCAGAGATAGTCTATTAGCAAGTGATCTGATTTGAAGAGGTAAACCTGCTGCATACTATTATGCAACAAGTTCTCAGTTCAACCTACTGTAAGTTTTCTCCAATGTTTATTTAATAAAGAATTACTAATTTATCTGGACAAAATAAATAAACAGACATCCCAGTATAAGTTATCTCCCTTTAACTTAACTCTCCAAGTTTTTTCTCCACCTCAGCTGTAGCCAGATTTTAAACTTACAACTCTTTGGGTTATGTCCCTGGATACAACCAACACTTTTATCCATTGGGACATGGCTTCAACTGAGGTGAATGAAAAAAAAAAAAAAACTTGGAAAATTGAGTTAAAGGAAGATAACTGATACTCAGACATCTGGAAGAGACAAGGCACATGGAATTAGAACAAGCTACCTCAGTGAATGAAATAAAAGGTTGAGTTCAAAATTCCAATCACCTGAAGAAGGCTGGAGCAAACAACAGGCGAAACATCATGAATATAGTGACAAAGATGAGGACAACAATCCAAACAATATGAACAGTGTAAATAATTACAAAACCTCATATCAGAAATATAGACTGAGTATACTAAAGTTGCAAGCTTTCGTCTCCCAAGTATTCCACGAAATAAGATGCAAAAACATAGAAACTATGATCTGGAATTGGAATGAAAACATTGATAAAATCAAGATATGGAATTAGTAAATACTAAACACTGTGGATCACTTTACAGACTTAGAATAAGAGATGATGATATTGAACATAGAATAAGTTGCAATAGAGGTAGTTTCACTCAACACTGCAAATTACTACAAAGCCAAAACATTATCCTGAAAACTCAGAATGTTCTTAAATAGTCTCATTATATCAAGACTTTCATATAGACGCCATACATGGTACCAAAACTGTTCAGACATATCTAAACTGATTGCTGTATTCAATCATTTTCTCAGATCAATGCATTTTATGTCTTGATGTGAGTATTCATGTCTTCTATTTCTTTTTAATTAAATATATTTTGGATGTTAGGTTCAAGGTTTGATGTAATTTTGTGGATCTTTGGTTTCATACTTTTTATGGTCAATGCCTTTTGCAGTTTATGTGGTATATTTCTATTCATCTTCAGATTTTAGTGCCACGCTTACCATTGTCTTTTACTAGACAGATTTACTAGTAACCAAATTTAGTCACTCTTACCATTGTCTTTTACTAGACTACCCAGATAGTAACATTTCTATAGCTGCTTCATTTTGATGGTTCCAATATGTAACTCATGCATTGGGGTTTTGCTTTTGCAGACAACCATCTATTCTGTCTTTTTTATAGTTAATAGTTAGTCTGGAACTAATTTATCAAACATAAAAGCAAATTTAGTAGAAGATAATATTCATAAATAATATGAATGAGAAAGTATAAATGACTAGCAAGATATGTTTCTGGCATTTGGTAGCATTCTTGTGTTGGAAACATTTTTCCATTTGTAAAAGGTACAGAAGAAATTAGACACTTTTATTAGGTTCTTTATCAAAGACTACATTGGGAGATGGTGTTGTTTTACTAGAACTTAAAGGAAACTTTTCAGAGTTATTTATAAAGTCTCATGAACACGACAATAAGAAGGAAGGAAGGAAGAATGGAAAGAAGGGAGGAAGGAAGGAATGAAGAAAGAATGGAAAGAAGGGAGGAAAGAAGGGAAGGAAGACAGAAGGAAGGAAGGAAGGAAGGAGGACAGAATGAATGAAGGAAGGAAGGAAGGAAGGAAGGACACAAGGAAGGAAGGAAGGAAAGAAGGGATGGAGGAAGGACAGAAGGAAAGAAGGATGGAAAGAAGGGAGGAAGGAGGGGAGGAAGGGAGGACAGAAGGAAGGAAGGAAGGAAGGAAAGAAAGAAGGGAGGAAGGGAGGACAGAAGGAAGGAAGGGATGGAGGAAGGACAGAAGGAAGGGAGGAAGGAAGGGAAGGAAGGAAGGAAGGAAGGAAGGAAGGAAGGAAGGAAGGACAGAAGGAAGGAAGGAAGGAAGGAAGGAAGGAAGGAAGGAAGGGATGGAGGAAGGACAGAAGGAAGGAAGGAAGGAAGGAAGGAAGGAAGGAAGGAGGGATGGAAGGAAGGAAGGAAGGAAGGAAGGAAGGAAGGGGGGGAGGAAGGGAGAACAGAAGGAAGGAAGGGAAGGAAAAAAAAGAGGAAGGGGGGACAGAAGGAAGGAAGGAAGGAAAGAAGGGATGGAGGAAGGACAGAAGGAAGGAAGGAAAATGTGAAAGGTAGGAAGAAAGAAATACAAAGAGTTTAACGTTGAAATAAGGGAGGTAAAAGAGGAAATGCAAAGAAAAATAAGCAGAAGGAATTAAGTAAATGAAGGAAAGTATGAAAGACAGGGAGGAAATTCAAGCAAGAAAAGAAAAAAGATGTAAGAACAAATAGAAAAAAGATGAATAAAAAAATGAAGGAAGTAAGGAAGAAAAACAAGAAATGAAAGAAGAAATAAAAGAGAAGAAAATTTAAGTTGAAAAATGAAAGAAAATAGGAAAAAAGAAAGGAATAAAAGAAGAATTAAGAATAAATATTCATGTCAAAGAAAGAAAGAAAAAAATTAAAAAATATTGAAAATAGAAGGTTCAGAAAGAAAGAACAAAGAAACAATGCAACAAGAAAAACTTATCAGACATTTCTCTGGTGATTCTGAAATGTATGTCAGAGCCAAATATTTTCATATATCTTCAAACTAAAGAAAAAATACCTCTTCTGGAATCATTTATCCTGTGCAATGGTTACCATGTTATTTTTCATAAAAAACCTCTTTTTTGGCTTATTCTAAATATCTCTGTTTAGTCTTCTTCCATGACTCCAAGGAAACCAACTTTTTAGAGCTTGTTAATAATCATTCTTTTGCAAAATGCCATTCTTTAAGTTTAAGCTCTTTCTTAAACAAAACCTAAGACATTTGAGATTACAATTTAAAAAATTCCTTTGTTAACAAAAGTTATAGAATCTTAAAATAAATGAAAGCAACTCTAAAATTCTTGTAAGGAAACTCAAAAGCCAAAAGTTTTAATCTATAATAATAATATTTCCATGTGCTAGTGTGTCTGTTACTGTAGCATAGCAATGAACACACTTAATAGTTGGGTTGTTGTTCAGAAAATACAGACTATTGCAGAAATAACAGTTTTCAGTCCAGTCATGACAGACCAATCATCCGACAAACCAGGTCTGTCGGATCTCACCTGTCTGAATTCCCTTTGAGCTGTGAGGAAGATGCTTCTGGTTAGGAGGTTAGGCTTCTCTGTCATGCAGAGTTGTCCAACAAAATCAAATTCATGCAAATGGTTTCATCAAACTCTTATTGACTCACAGCCATTTCTGCCACTGACACCATGGGAGAGAAAAGGATTATGGAGTGAGGATGATGATTATGATATGAGCAGGTGTCAACATGCCATAGTTATTTACATTATTTGGACTATTGTCCTCATCTTTGTTGCCATATTTATAAATTGCACATATATATATATTTATATTTATATACATACATATTTCACATATAGATTTGTGACTAGTCGTTTTTTTACAAGACGTCAATGGGAAATTAGTTCAATAATTTTTGCAAGAACATTTATGAAAATTCACTTAGGAAAACTACAATAAGATACAGCCCTGATTTCTTAGAAAGCAGAAGACACATCATTTTCTATGAAAAAGGGACTTCATGATTGATTACGAAAAGAGAGAGCGACAAAAAGAAAGAGCTATGATTGCCTAAAAAGGAAGAGCCATGATCACCTGTGAAAACTACAAAAAAGGAGAGCCATGATTGCCTATAAAAACGAAGAGCCATAATTGCCTATAAAAAGGGAGAGCTATGATTGCCTAAAAGGGAGAGCCATGATCATGTACTAAAACTACAAAAAAGGAGAGTCATGATTTCCTATAAAAAAGAGCTATGATGGACCACAAAAAGAGAGAGCCATGATAACCCACAAGAAGGGAGATCTATGATTGCCAAACAAAGGGAGATTAAAAAACTCAACTAAAAAAAGGAAGGGACATGATCCCCTATGTCAAAGGGAGAGCCATGATCACCTATACCATTGTGTATCCAATGATCTTCTATGAAAAGGCAGAGCCATAACCACCTAACACAAAGAAAAGCAAGAACCAAGATCACAAATGAAATGGAAAAGACATTATCTCCTGCTTCTGAGCCTTCCAAACCATTTGCTTTGGCAACACACATTTTAAAAATAAAATATTTTGTGATACATTAATTCTATTTTGTTAGCAAAGTCAAATAAATAATTCATAATGTATTTTAAGAAATTATGAAAGATTTTGTTAATAATTAAAGAACGAGTGAGTAATTAATTAGAACATTTTGCAAAGCTCTGGACTATGTCCTCAAGGGAGATAGCATTTTAAAAAAACATTGTTGATACTCTGAGAATGTCTATAATTGAAGCTATTGTCAATAGCTAAAAGTAACTGAACATTTCTTTATTCATACAGGAATAAGGGTAACTTGATGTGATCTGGGAAAAATCAATGATTCATGGAATCATTGTTTCAAAATAAAGAAATATTGTATCTTATTTTTTTTAAGTTATCCAATAATTGTTAGAATTTAGCTGCATCTGTATTTCTTAAAATGGCAGACAAATTGTGTGTTCATTTGTTAACAGCAAGCAAAGTGTTTGCCTATTTTTTTAATAGCATACCAAGCAAGGCAATATAGCCACTATGATGAAAGAGGCTACTGACAGTTAGAAAATATGAAAAAAACACTATTAAGGAGAGAGAACAATAAAAGAACAAGAATTAAAAAGATAGATAATTTTTGAAGATCAAAGTTGACTGTGTAGCAACAAGCCAGAAGAGAATTCCACAAGTAAGAGGTGCAAGAAAAGAAACTGTTAGCACAGAACTTATATTTACATCTAGCCATTTCAACTATAAAATGATGAGACCTTTCCGCCAATCTAGTACTGTGCTTAAATTCATAAAGTCAAGGTACCATAGAGGAAAGTTCATCAGAACATTTACCATGAAAGTATTTATTGAAAAGGTACATGGAAGTTATATTACAGTGATGGGAAAGCGACTAATGGTGAGATGCCAGGTCAGGACCAATAACATTGCAGATACTTCTTGGGCTTTTATCAAGAATCTCTAAATATGTAGCACCATCTCTAGCTAACAACTCTTCTTCTATGTTCTGCATTCCTTCAGAACATGAGGGATTATAGCACTCCACAACTACCTATCTTTTCCTTGTAGCTCTTATAAAGATGTGTCTAATCCTGTCCCTGTTCTAACATCTATATACACAAGATTGATATGTAGGTTGCAGTTTTCATCTGTCCCTTTTACTTTCAATTTGTCTGGTGAGCTTCAGTTTCTCCATGCCCCCTTTCCTTATTATGCATCTAAGAAATTTAAATTGTCTCATTCTTATTTTAAATATAAGCAGCCTTTTAGTTTTCATTTTCTATAAAACCTTGTTACTCACATATTGTGTCCATGGTATTCTCAGAATCCTTCTGGAGAACCACAATTTCTTTCACCTCAAGTCTCCGCACACTCAAAAAGATTATCCAGTAATCAGTGTCATACAGAAGATGTATTAATGTATATTTGGGCATAACTTTTCTTTTAAACCTGCTTCCTTGAATATGACAAACAAGGAAAATTTAATTAATTGTAAAAGAACATTATTTAGTTTTTCCAGTATTCTTACATGTTGACATTCGTGGCAGTAAATGAGTGCATTGTCCTTTGTGCCAAATGCTTCTTTAGCCATTTTCAAGGAAGGGTTATTCTTGGTATTGTTACTCCCACCAAACAGAAAAAATGTAAAAATGCTGGAAACACTAAATAAAAAGTTAATTAAATTTTCATTGACTATGACAGTCAATGAAACACACACACACATATATATATGCATACATTTCTAAATAAATTCTTGGTGTACAGTGATGGACCACAACTAAAATTTTAATGTGTTTTCATGCAATCATTGCTTTGTGTGAGAATGGTCATTTTATACCCGCTAGACAGACTTAATACTTCTCGAATTCACTTTCGTGTGGTCATGTTTGACATCATGAGCTGTGGTGAGAGTTTCACTTCTAGCGTCTTATATGCACGAGTTTGTTGTTGCTTGGAAATCTTCCAAGTAAACGGAAACAGACTATCATCACTGTCTTGTCCATGTATCGCTTAATATATTGTAATATAATTGTCATTTTTGATAATGGCTTATGTAAGACGAAAGCTTAGATAGGATTAAAGAATATGTATCAATATTAAGATTTTCTTTCTTCGTTTAATTATAATGTTATTTAGCTTATCAGACGATATGAAAAAATTACATAAAATAAATAGACAACACTTGTCTACATTATTTAATGAAACATGTATCATTACATATATATATATATATATATATATATATATATATATATATATAAAAAAAGAAATATGTTGTAGTGGTTCCAACGAGAGAAAAGTATGTATATTAAAAAGAAGAGGGTGCATAAACGTTTTTGGTTGTAATGTGGATTTATTGAGAAAAATATTATACTTTGTTTTATATAATTTCACGACACGTGTTTCTGGTCTGGTCTCGCAACCGTCTTCAGGTGAAAGTGGAATTTTTACATATTATTAAAAATAATTAATTTTTCTTCATGTTCAATGTGGAATATTCTCGATATGAGACATTCTGTTTGTGTGTTGGCAATCAATTTTCTTTCTAGAAAGAAAATTCGGATTGCTACTTTTAATAATATGTAAAATCTCCACTTTCACCTGAAGGCGGTTGGGAGACCAGACCAAAACACGTATCGTGAAATTATGTAAAACAAAGTATAACATTTTTCTCAATAAATACATACAACAATTAATATATATATATCATTTATGTATCTAATTTTAAGATTGTGAGAATCAGTAATCCTGGTATGGTTTCTATTTCTCTTAGGAGCACCTTGCAGTAAATGTTAAATTCCTATTTTCATGTATTTGGTCAATTTATTTTCTATCTGTATGTAGCCAGCTCGCTCTCACTAAATATTCTAGATTATTCTAGCGTCTTTTTCAAATAAATCAAGTTCTTCTCACAATTGAAATTCGTCTTTGTATTATAGCCCATCGAATGCTGGTATAAAGAGAACATTTTGAATGCAAGAGCTCGATTAGTTAGTTGGATATTAACAATCTTAACAGACCATCGAGCAATTTTTCTCCATCCTTCCTCTAACGCTTAGTTAGAAGTGTGTAGGTTCAATGGAAATGCTTTGAGAAATACTAAACCTGAAATTCATGATTAAAATAACATTTTTAGAACATTCAGTCCTCAGGTTTCACATTTGTAGCATTGCCACTTGCTTACAGAAAGAGAAATATTGATTTTATTGATCCAGGATTAACAAAAATGCACTTACCTCACCTCTTCTGAAAGATTCTTTGAAATAATTGGCATGCTTTTGTTAGACATTTTATAAGGAGTATCTATTTCATTATAAAAAAAAAAAGACTATATATATATATATATATATATATATATATATATATTAATACATTTTCTGTTTATATGTTATTTATATAGATACAAATATTTCAGTAAATGCTCTGTTTATAATAAACACATATTAATTACATTTACCGGCCTGAATGAAATTTCATAGAAAATATGTATCCGCCGTCAGGATTCAAACGACATGGAACCATCATATAGCCTGACGTGCTATACCATTTAGCTACAGAGGAAGCATCTGGTTAGCAAAGTCAAATTACTGTTAGGAAGGACACATATTTTCTCTGAAAATTTCTCGGACATTCAGACCAGTAAACATAGTTAATACTGTTTAATATAAACTGAGCATTTACTTAAATCTTTGTATCTATAAAAATAACATATAAACAGAATGTGTGTGAGTGTGTGTGTGTGTGTGTGTGTCTTTATATTTTTTCTTTACCAATGCATTTCGTCCCCCGTTAGACTGTAGCAAGGTAAATTTAAGGGTTTTATTTTTAAAATTAAGAATGCTCTAAAATATTCTTTAAACTGAATAAGTAAATGGTAAACTATGGAGGGCACTAAGTGATATAATTTAATGCTTAATAAATGAAGGTTAGTAAAGGTTGCTATTGTTGTTGAATTTTATTTATATTATTTTATTTAATTTGATAAATTAAAAATGAAGAAAGACAGAGGGAAACAATAATTAACTTATCACTGAAGCTTTTACAAACAGAGGGTAGAACCTGAAGTATGTATGTATAGATGGCCACTGGTATTCGAGAATATCTGTCTACTAGGGCGGCTAGCCAATCCCTATACTTGCTTAGGCACATTTGTGTTTATTCAATACCCACAAAGCCAACCTGTGGTATATAGTGCAACTATGCTGAGCAGACCTTAGTTACAGGTTCTGGGAAATAGCATGTTATCTAGTGTGATCAACAATTTGAACAAGGCCAGCACGTTCAAGGTCTCGGCCATGATGACTTGTGACTTCATGCTAGCACAGCTATTGACAACCCCCAAGGGTTCTGTCTACCCAACTTCATTTACAAGGCTTGGGTCAACCCGTGGTATGGTTTTCAGGTACTTTCCAAAGGTGCCGCACATTGCGATCAACCCCACCAATCTAATAAGATCAGGAAGTCTCCTTCCAGACAAATCAACTTTGGTGAGATTCGAACCTGGGTCTCATTGTCAGAATGCGAACATTCTAACTGCTCAGCCATGTGCCCTGAAGTGAGAGGGAGAGAAAAAGACAAATGTAGCCAAAAGCTGCAAAGGATATGAAATTGCAGAAGACAGTGACCATCCATGTCCTGAAGGGACATGCTATATAAAGGAAAAAGATGACCCATGCATTTTTTGAAGGACATCATATTTTCTGTATTTCATTAGTTTTGCTATGAGATTGTTTTTTTTTTTGCTGATATTCAACCAAATAAATTATTTCATTGTAGACAATATTTGATACTATCTAGCCTAATTTCTTGTATTTAATAATACCCCATGTATAATGCAACCTTGTGTATAATATGACTTAAGTATAATGTTCCTGAAGCTAACAACATCCTTGAATAAATAAAACCACAAATTATAAACATCCCTATGTAAATTTATTTTGAAAAGTTCTGTAGTGTGTCACAGTAAAACCCAAATAAAATATAAAAATAAAATATAAAAATTAAAATAATTTAAATTAAAATAAGTTATAAGTCATTTGTTCTTTCTTTTAAAACCCTTATCTCTTTCTTTCTCTCTCTCTCTCTTTTTCTGTAAACTTCTCTCTATATACTCCTCTCTTAACTAACTAAATAAAAAAGAGGAAGATCGAAAAGACTGAACCTGGCTAAAAACACTAGAAGTTTACAAGAACAGAGCCTATTAATTTGTGACTGAAAAATAACAATAATCAGGGAGGCTCAATGTATAACTTCTGTTATAAAAAAGTGCAAAAGAAGAGATGATATCAGAAGAGGATAGATGAACTGATGTTAGAGAAAGAAGCCATACATGATGTGGGAAGAAGTAGTTAAGAGGTCATTCACTAATAATATTTCTGCTCTACATAAGGCAAAGAAAAACACAGTAGATTGACACTGACTTATTTCTAATGTTACTACTATCCCTAACATTGTCTGACTTCAAAACTACCACTACTGAACTTAAACAGACATTTCTCCAAGCTACTACCAATATCCGTCTTATAAACAAATTATTTTTGTGACACTGAATATCACTTTAAAATAAAAATATATATTATATTTTCAGATACTGTTGCTACATTTCATTTTATGTGCTATGTTTCTGATAATGTTGTAACCTAGAAAGGGTTACTCATGAGCAATAACCAAAACAGAGATTGGAAATGAAATGGTAATCTTTATAACATCAACAAAATACAATACTCGCCAGCAGTGTGAATTAGGTAAACCACTGCTATTGGTGGACTACTTAGACAGCATATAAACACCCACTTGCAATAGTGTCCAATGTATTTATGAGGATTGGGACATACGCTTTAGTCTTCATAGGTACATAGGTATATAGATAAAATACATCATCAAAATAGATTATCAATACTTTCAAAATACTGTAATTCTATCATATAATCCACTAAAATATCAATGTTGTACATCTATTTCACTAAAATATTTAATTTCTTATGGTATTAAAGAATAGAAATGAACTGGATGTTTAGCCATTGCATGTTTCTTCAAATTTTCATTTCAAAACTTATTTTTTAATTTCCAGAGAAAGATGTTAACTAGACATGTCTAGTAATACATTTTAAAGTGTTAATTAATCTAACATAATTTTCTTATCATATATATGTAGATTAGCTAGAACTCTACGAGATGGCCTGACTCATAGTCTTAAATAGTCTACGATTAAGGACTTCAACACTTGATTAATATCTAGCTAGCACCTCTTCAGCACTTTACCAGATGGCCCAGCTCATAGCCTTAAATAGACTACGATTAAGGACTTCAGCAGTTGATCAATAAGTTGATAATAAGGAACATACAACGGCCGAAACATTGTGATAAACATGGCGAGAAAAGATGAGGACAATAGTCCGAATAATGTAAATAGTGTACATAATAACTCATCTCAGAAATATAAACAGATACTGAAAGGCCAAAACGTTGTAATAAATATGGTGACAAAGATGAGGACAATAGTCCGAATAATGTAAATAGTGTACATAATACCTCATCTCAGAAATATAGACAGATACTGAAAGGCCAAAATGTTGTAATAAATATGGCAACAAAGATGAGGACAATAGTTCAAATAATGTAAATAGTGTACATAATACCTCATCTCAGAAATATAGACAGATACTGAAAGGCTGAAATGTTGTAATAAATATGGCGACAAAGATGAGGACAATAATACTCAGAAATTCATACACAGATGTCCTCAAGGACACATGGCACTGTGAATAAAGGTGTTGGTTAGATCCAGTGACAGGACCCAAAGGGAGTGTGTTCAATACCTGGTTAAGGCAGTGGAGAATTTGGAGAGGGGAATTAACAGGAGATAACTGATAACTGACATCCATTAAACATGGCATATGGAATGAGAACAGTCTATCGCAGTGAGTGGAATAAAGGGTTCAGTTTGACATTCCGACCATCTGAAGAAGAACAGAGTGTACAACGGCCGAAACATTGTGATAAACATGGCAACAAAGATGAGGACAATAGTCCAAACAATGTAAATAGTGTACCAATTTTGTCTTTAATTTTGTTCAAAATTTCTCATATTCTGTACCAGGAAATATGGCGCACTCACAATATTTATCAAATTTGAGTCATTGCAATTTACACTGGACATGTTTTTTCCATAAAATGATAATTTGTCTTTTATTTTATTGAGATAAATTGTGTTTATGGCCAGATTTAGGTCTCTTAAAAGCCTTGCCCTTCAGAATTCAGTTTATAAATTTGTTTTGCCCTCCAGTAGGATATACTTATGGTAGAATCAATTTGTGTTTGAGATTTACCCTCTTCACAAGGATCAATAAATCTTCAGTATTTTTCAATTTAAACACAAGAGAATTGGAAATAAGGTATGAGATTAAAGAAATTGTGAATTTGATTTGATTTTAAATAATGCTAAACTCTTCTTCTATATGCTGTTTCTTTCAGAACTTAGATCATGACTCTCTACAACTTCCATCCAATCCATTGTAGCTCTTATTAATATTTTTCTTTTTACCATTCATCCAACTCTCTATTCTGCTCTCCATTCACATAAGCTCATTAGGTTGGTGACTCATTTTGTCTTTGATATGTTCTGTGAGTGTCAAATTCTCCAAGCCCTCCTTCCTCTGCCACAGAGAGTTTCAGCGGTCTCTTTCCGATTCTAAGTGGGAATATCTTTTTTGTATCTATTTTTAATTAATACGAATATATATTTATTTATTTTTTTTTAATCATTTCACCCCCTAGCAAGGCAGGAATTCATTTAGTGTGCAGGAGGTTATAGGGAGTGAAAGTGAGAGAGAAGACTGAAAATAGGGAGGATTGAGAAAAGGGCAAAAGATGAACAGGATTCAAGAAGACAGAAATTTTTAAACATTGTAGTTATTAGAGAAGGAAGTAAACCAAAAGAGGTTCCACAGGTGAGAAGTGCAAGAAAAGAAACTGTGTAGAAATGGCGATTTGCATTAAAAAAAAAAGGGCCAGCTACTATTCAATTCTGAGCACACCCATCTGCCGAGGTAACTAGCAAATATCTATGACAGACACTTGCTCAGTTTACCTGTGGTATATACTGCAACTAAGCTGAGCAGACTTTAGTTACAGTTTTCTGAGAGAGAGTGTGTATAACCTGGAAGGATAAGGGTTTTGAACAAGGCTAGTACACTTAAACTCTTGGTCACAGATGACTTGTGACTTCATGCTAGCACAAACATTGCCAGTTTCTGGATGGCTCCATCTACCCATTTTTATTCACAAGACTTGGGTTAAACCATTTTATCATTTTCAGACACTTTTCAAAGCTGCTGTCTACTGAGATAACTTCACCTACTGTGATAATACCAAGGTCATCTTTCTGACAAATTGACCATGGTGGCATTCAAAACTGATAATATTTGTTCACTAAAATTTTAAGTTAGATAATTTTAAAATTTTGACACTTGGCACTATTTTCTCAAGACTATAATTTAATGATTCACATTGGATTTGATAAATGGCAAAGTACTTTAATATATGCTGAATATTAGATGTGTCATGTTTTTTATAAATTCTATATTCAAAAGCCAGAGAACATGGCATATTTTTTAAGAGAGTGTACAATGTACTTTTTTAAAATAAAATTCCTTATTCAAGAGATGAGAATAAAAGCCAGAGATCATGTTCTATTTTTAAGAGAGTGTATAATGTACTTTTTAAATAAAATTCCTTATTTAAGAGATGAGAATAAGATAGAGAACATGGCTTATTTTTTAAAGAGAGTGGATGATGTACTTTCTTAAATATAATTCTTTAATCAAGACATGAGATAAAAAGCCATAGCATATTTTTGTAGAGAGTGTAAGATGTTTTTTGTTTTAAAATGAAAACTCATTATTTAAATGTTGAGAAGAAAACAAAACATATTTGTGATGACAATTTTAGTTGTGACATTTTTGAAAAATTTAATTCTTTATCCAAGAGATTAGAGGAAAAGCCAGAGAACATAGCCTATTTATGAAAAGAATGCAAGATGTGCTTATTTTTATAAAATTCATTATTCAAGTGATGAGTCAAAAAGGCAGAGTGCATAGTTTCTTCATGATGAAAATTTTGGTTGTAATTTCATTACACAAATGAGAATAGAATGTAGCATTTATGATTGAATTAATTTGAAGAAAAAACAAAGATTATGCTCTGGTCATGATGCTGATATTAGATATTCTGTTTATCAACATTGTTTTACATGTCTGCAGATAACTGCTGCCATCCCTTCTATCACAGCTACTATGAGTTACAACTACGACATTATATAAATCTAACTATGACGTTATGCAGTTCTAGGTTCCTACAAAGACGTCTCTCTCTAAATGCTTGAACTACTATTTTGTTGATAGCAAATAAATTAAAGATATTTCCTTTTACAATGTTTACAGGCATAACAAAATTGGAAATTTTCTTTCAGATTTTTATCTTTTTTGCAATTTTTTATTGATATATTTCATCACCAATTTTAAAAAGATGATAGAAAACTTTCAAAATACAAATTTCTTTGTTTGAAATGTGAATGACATCAATTACATGACACACCTGTTTCTCTGACCTTTGTTAATAAAGTTTTGATTGACTGGACTCTGGACTTAGCAGATTACCCAAACTACATGTTGTCTTTCATTATATCTTTGAATAAAAAGGAAGGTTTTGGGAGTATCATTAACCTCTTCATTTTTTAAAATCCAGATGTCATTTTACTACTGCGTAAATGCAGACAATAAAATTTTCATTTTGTTTCATATAAACTAAAATTTGTATTAACACTTCTCCTTTTCAGAAGAACATGTTGGGTTCTTGTGAATCAAGGAGAGAATTTTTATGTTAACTATCTCATCTTTAAGTATGTGTGAACAGTTGAGTAACAGTGCAGAGAGTGGAACCTGAGAGCTGAGTTCAAATTGTAGGATGGACGCTTGTATTCACTTTTGCACAAATACCCTTGAGAAAGACCGAAATCTGTCTCTTCTCTCCCAGCTATGAGAGTAGGCTGGGTAGCCTTTTGAAGCAACCAATCTAAGAGAAGGAAAAAAACTGAATTTCAAACCATAAAAGAGGCAAGTGAAACTACTCCATTATCTTTTCCAAATATGAATGTCAATAAAAAAGAAATCTGCAGAAGATCCTGATCACTTCCAACCTGAATAAGACATGGTACTGGACTCTCTAGCCTTGTGTGGCAGCCAGTCTAGAAGAAGGAAAACTTCTTTAAATTGAATAGTTGCTATATATGGTCTGGTGCATCTGCTGTTTATCGCAAGGTCCTCAACAAAATCTAGACATGGATATGCAATGTGATAGGCCCTAATCTGGCTTCTCATCTACAGCCACTTACTCACAGATGTGCTGTGGCTTCCCTCTGTCTTTTCTAGAAATATTTTCAGGGCAACTGCTCTGACAATCTACATTCACTAGTACCCCAACTACATGAATTTAAGCATGCTACTAGGTTGGCATCTTGGTCCCACCCTTTCACTGTTGAAACAGTTAAATATAACTGTCTCTTCTACTCCAACAGCTTCTTCTCTCACACTTCCCGACAATGGAACTCCTTTCCTTCTATTCACTACCCTAATAGCTATAATCTTCAAATATTCAAATGTAATGTCAATTGACATCTTCTGATGCTTTGATCTTGATCCCTGTCCTTCTTTATATCCTTTCCTCAAACATCACTCTTTACTCTCACATTCTGTAACCCCTTGCATGATAGTGGTACTCCTGCCTTGCTTCGGGTGAAATGCTTAAAAGAAACTCTGAAAAAGCCAACTAGAAACCACACCAATTTTTCACAATTTGCAGGTTATTTAAATCAAGGAAATGTTTTTAGATAATAATAAAATAATTAAATCAAGGAAATGTTTTGAGATAATAATAATTTAGTGATACAAGTTTTACTAATTATCCCATAGATGGGGGAGAGAAGTTGGATTCATGCCTTTCCCAACTGAAAGTCAAAATCTCTAGGTATAATAAGAGATTTTTCCTGAAAATAGACTCTAGAAGAATAAGGTTTTAGTTATTTCTGACTGATCAAATAATTTACATGGTGATGTTAAATTCTAACCAACAGATATTTTGACTTAAATGGTGTGTGTCGTATTGTGGAATATTTTTGGCATGTTTGTAATATTATCTGTTATTAGGTAGAAAATAAAGTTTGGGCATATTTTAATTTTTGTTTAATATGTAATTGCATTGGAAATAGATTTTATTTCCTGTAGGTCCATACCGTCTTTCATATTAATCTATACTTGTGAATAATACTTGTAAATGTTTTAAGGAAAGATGAATTTTTTATTTGTCACTTATAGTAATAAATTTTTTTCTGTAAAGTATTTTTTTTTAAACCATATACAACACTTACCAAATGAGACTCTGACAACATTTCATTAATCTACATTGACTAACTTGTGTGATTTTCTGGTTTTCTTTACAATTAAAACACTGACATTAGTAACAAACAACTTTTGCATAGTTTAAACACTGTTTCTGGAAATTCTCAGCTGTCTGACCATTTCTTCTTAAGTTAATCTACCCCTTCAAAGTCACAACATTTTCTTTATTTCAGCAGATATTTTAGCCAGGATTTTTGTCTGTCCTGGGTAAGACGATAAAATACATCCAACAGCAAGGCCTCAGATCAGGAGGCTTTGAGGAGCATTGAACCACCTCTTAATTGCTGGTGTTCCCAGATCCACCTTGACCCGGGGTGGTAGTACCTGTTAAGGTCCCAGCTATGGGCAAATAGTTAACTCCCAAACTGGGATCAAAACACTACAAAAGTGTAAAAATAGGTTTTAATACCAGCAATACATGTTTGATGTAAAAACTATTGCCAGCAATACATTTTTGAAAAATATATTACCAGTATTACATTTTTTGGAAAAAAATATTACCAGCAATAAAAATCTTGTCAGCATTAAATAACCAATTGAGGTTGATATTCCATAAACAAAACAAACCAAAACCTGGATTTTTATGTCACAAGCCAATAAATATTCAACTACAAGTTGCCAAGGCACCTTATACTCATGTTAATAAGCTGGAATAATTCCTACTTAGGAACTTGTATATTATCATTTCAGGTCTTTCATTAACTGAATAGGTTTGCTTGACTTTTTTCAGCTTCAAGATGCTAAAACAGTATCTCTACTGTCAGATGGCACCTATGAATACAAAACATATTTTATAATCCTCAGTGTTCTAACACATAGCTGATAAAAGCATAATGTTAAACAATCTTAACTTCTGAATAAAATAATGGTGTGTAATCATTTGATGTAGTTGACACAAAACATGCATGCCATTGTAGAGTGTTTTCTCAACTCATATAAATAAGTCTTTTGCATTTCTTCTGAAATCCTGAGAGATTTTGACGGTGCTTGTCTACTCTTTTCAAATATGTGTGCAGTGTAAAGGATTGCAGCTCCAAATAAGAAACTGGTGAGCTGAGTTTGAATTCTGGTTGGGCTTGTTATATTCAGTACTGCACAAATACCCTAGAGAAAGGCATAAATCTATCACTTTTCCTCTCAACTGCTAGTTAAATAGCAGGACAGAATGGATTCCATAGCTTTTGTTGGCAGGTCACAATTTTAAAGGTCAGGATGTGGAACGAAAGAATGTAAACTTGTTAGAACATATATCATGTTAATAGAGCATTAAGCATTGAGAGGCTAGCAATATTTCATTTATGGGAAAGTGTTTGTAGAATGGAAAATAATTCATCATTCACAAGGCTGTATAGATACTTTTACACTCTATCAAGTGAGGATTAGGCATCTCTATACTAGATATGGCAGAAATACTCCATTTTTACGTCTGATCTCCTTCTTGTAAAGATAAAATATAGCAGGAGGAGTCAGATACTTATGGAAGCAGTACAATGAATGGACCATTTTTCCAACATCCTTAGCAGTAGATCGCATATATGAATTTTACTTGAAGTCTGGGGAGACCGTTTTGAAATTTTTTTTTATTAAAAATCAATTTTTGAAACTGAATTCTTCTTCTGTATGCCATGTCCCTTAATGACATGGGTGTTCATGGCTCTCCACAACATTCTGGGGAGAGCTTTTTGAAATTTTTTTTATTAAAAATCAATTTTTGAAACTGAATTCTTCTATATGTCCTGTCCCTTAATGACATGTGCGGTCATGGCTCTCCACAACATTTATTATGCTGTTCTTGCTATTAAGTTCGGTCACAAGAGACCATTCACCAAGGCAATTACTTTCTCTCCAAGAGGGACCAGGGTCATCATCTAGTGTCTGCAGTGATGTGCAGTAGTTTGGTGATGCTTGGTAATGCCCGGGGCCAACTATTTAATTAAATACCCCTAAGACTCGAGTATAGAGGAACTATAGTGCCTAGTACTGAGAAATGTGAGAAAGAAATACATTTTAACTATGTAAAAAAGATGAAATATATAATAAACACTTTATTAAATTTAAATATAAACTAATTGTCTGATTGGATGCCCTCCTAATAGGGATGCCCTGGGCCATCACAGCACTTGGCCCCTCCCCACTTCTGTACACTACTGGATGCTTGAGATATTTCCAAAGCTGGAACAATTTTTGTTCCCTGATTAATATAAGTTCAATCGCTAGGTGCTACCCTTGCAGATATACCCCTCTCCCTTGGAAGAGAGCTGGAGTTAATCCCTGGCATCTGCAATGTTCACAGGATGACATGCCAAGGAGGCTGGAATAATTTCTCTCCCTTGTTCATGTATACCTGGACTCCCACCTTAAACCTGATCATGTGTGGTTGTATGGATAAACACCAAAACTGCATTTATTGGATGTTGCAGTTTTATTTTCAAGGCTTTATGAAAGTGACCTACAAAAACAGTTGCGATTGATTAATTAACTAAAGTCATTAGGGAATGATCAGAATAATTAAAAATAATTCTATTTTGACCACTGATCTATTATTTTAGCATAAATTCCTTTAATATATTACTGACAGACACCTACGCACCTGAAGATAAAGAATTAGGTAGATAGATATTCCTTAAGCTTTAATCAATATAGCACAAGGCTGCAAAATTGGAGCCCTCTCCAGAAGATGGATAGTGTGTAAGATAAACTCAATAAACACCATGTTGAACTGGAAATTAAATGTTCACTTCTGCATAAAAAAAAACGCAAAAATATTTAAAAATGTTAATCAGGTGTTTAATTAGAATAAGTATTTTCAGTAGTTATTTTGAATTATTTTATGGTTAGATACAATTAGTTTAGATGAAAAATATTATCACAATATGAAGCTTTGTAAAAAAACATGCTCTTTTTAATATTTATGTCTTTTTCTTTCTCTCTTCTCTTTTTCTGCCCCTGACATTGACCCTGCTATGCAAAGCCCAGTTGACAGTAGCTGACTGATTGATGTATTCACAAATAACAGAGTGTTATGTCTGAATTTCTACCTTTCCTCGTGTTAGCTACTTCTAAGTGGATGAGAAATAAGAGGAAAAGGATGATGGGGAGGGGGAGGGGGTGTTGAAGTCGAGCTTCCTTTCCTTTAATAAAGGGAAATCAGTCTATTTTGTATTCTGAGCTTCTTGGCATTTTCTTTTAAAAGAGAAAAAAAAAAAGGCTTTCTTATTATTTACTCGTTGAGTATGACACCAGTAGTAAACGGTGGCCAACAGCAGAGATTACATGACAGCAAGTCATCTTAATACACTACTATCATCATCATCATCATCATCATCATCATCATCATCATCATCATCCCCCACCCACACCATCATCACCATCATCAGCCCACTACCACAACCACTGTCATCGTCCCCATCAACACTACCACCATTATCATCCTCTTCCCTATCACCACCACCATCATCATCCTCCCCAACACCAACACCACCACTATCGTCATCATCACCCACTATCACTAAGAAGAATGCCACCACTGCCATCATCCCCGTCACCACCACCACCACCACCACCACCCACTTCACTATCATCCCCCACCACCATAATCATCATTAACCCCACCCCCACTGCCATCATCATCATCATCACCCTACCACTCAACCACCACTGCTGTCATCATCCCCATCACCACTACCACCACCACTTCACTATCATCATCCCCCACCACCATAATCATCATTATCCCCACCCCCACCACCATCATCATCAGCAGCAGCAGTAGCACACTACCACTCAACCACCACTGTTGTCATCATCCCCATCACCACCACCACCACCACCACCATCATCATCCTCTTCACCACCACTACCACCACCACCAACACTATCATCATCATCATCCCCACCAACATAATCATCACCATCCCCAACACCACCAGCACTATCATCATCATCTCCCACTACCACTAAGACAACTGCCACCACTGCCATCACTACCACCGCCGCCACCACCACCACCACCACTTCACCATCATCATCATCATCCCCCACCACCACTATAATCATCATCATCTGCACCACCACCATCATCTCCATCACCACAACCACCGTCACCATCATCTTCCCTGTCACCACCACTACTCCACCACTGTCATCATCCCCCACCACCATAATCATCATCATCTCCCCCTTCACCACTACCACCACCACTGTCATCATTCCCATCATCACCACCACCACCATCATCATCATCATCATCATCATCATCATCATCATCATCATCAACAAAAACATTTAAAAATAATTGATGCAACAATAATTTAAAACCTTTAGTGAGTAATAATCATAAAAATATGTGTTTCAAAACCTTATGGGATTAATAGGGTCTATGCATAATCCCATGAACATATTTATCTTTTATAAATTTCCCCCACAAAAATAATCACCATCATCTTTTGTTCTGATTATGCAAAAGACATTTCTCCTTAATTAAATATTCTCTTCTCTCACCTTGTTTTTGGCAATGCTGAATTTATTCCATTGATTCTTATATTTTGTAATGCCACTTAAAAAGGCAGAATATGAAGATATATGTGGCTAAATACTGGCTAAGTACAATAGATAAATCTTGTGAAACTTTTGCATTTTAGGAATTATTCTTCTTTATAGAATAAAAAAAAAAACTTTTTCGTGGTAAGAAAATTCTCAGAAAAGGCAATTATAGAACTGAGGTAGATCTGTCTACCTGAATATTTTCATTGGAGAATTTTTTATTTTCTTTTTAGCAAAGATTAAATGAATCTATTAGAAATCTATTTTGCTTCGTTTTTTTCTTGTGAAATAATAGCAACAAGTTTTTTTACTTTATTAAAACGTGTAGAATTTTTGTCTTTAAGAGTTTCTTATTTTAACGAAATACACGCAAAGTATAAGAGACTTTCAGTCAGAAAGAATAGAATTGAGGAAAATCTGTATTCTTGACTATTTCGTATTTATGTTTTAATCATTTCACTCCAAATCAAGGCAATAAAGCCACTAACATGCAAGGTGATAATAATATAAATACTTGTTTAAAAACCTTGTGGGATTATTAGGATTAATGAATATTAATATATTCATCTGTGAGGAGATAGTCTGGCATTAACTGCCACATAAGAGGGACAGGTAATTACACATTTTTAAATTAAATCAATTAACAGTCTTATCAGTTGTGATAGGAGATTTAGAATCAGCACTGATATTCTAAAGTCAAAGATCTAAACAGAAAAAGAACTAAAACAATAATGCAAAGTGTTCTTAGAAATATCTTAGTTGATAACATATTTTCTAAACTTAACAAATAAGATGGATATGCAATATGATAGGTCCTGACCTGGGATCTTGACTATGGTTACTTTCTAACAGACATGATGTAGCTTCCCTCTTTCTTTTCTACCAATATTTTCATGGCAACTGCTCTGACAAGCTGCTTTCACTGGTAACCCAACTGCATGAATTTAAGTGTGCTACTAGGTTGGCATCTCAGTCCTACCCTTTTACTTTCGAAACAGTTAAATGTAACCCCCTTTTCTACTCCAACAGCTTCTTCTCACACACTTCCCAACAGTGAAACTCCCTTCCTCTTACTTGCTTCCCTGATAGCTATAATCTTCAAAAATTCAAATGCAATGACAATCGGCAGCTTCTGATGCCTTGATCTTGATCCCTGTCCTTCTCCTCATCCTTTCCTCAAACACCCTTCTTTTCTTTTACTCTCATTCTCTGTAACTATATGTGTGCTACTGGCACACTTGCCTTGCTTGGGGTGAAATGAATAGGTGAAAAAAAAAACAAGTAATCCACAAAAAAAATGCTTAAAAATTTTTTTAAATTCTCTGTTAGTGACATGTAAAGACTGGTACTAAATAAAAATACTGCCCTTGCTAACTGGTGAGACAGTTTCAAGTTACTGCTGTGATAAAGATGAGGCTAAGCTTTTGATGTTTCTATCAAGTAGTACAACCACATCATTGTTGACAATTTGTCTAGCCTAGCAGTTGCTGGGTTAGATAATTAAGAAAAAATCACGTCATTTTGTTTTGTTTAGTTTAGACAGAAAAGTACCAGCAATCCCCAAATATGAAAGATACTCATAAGCTTTTAAAACCTCTACTCTGTGATTGATTTTTTTCCATATGCAAGCCACTAAAATGTAAGGGTTTACTGAGTGTAAAAGAAAAAATACATTATTAAGGATAGTGAAAAATAAAAGAACAAAAATTATGTTTATTCTCTAATACTAAAATCATAGAATTTTTAATGCTATTGATCACGTAATACAAGGCCCAAGAGCCACTCAAGATAGAGGGTTACTGATGTGTGTTATTTATGAGGATATGTAGAATAGATAACAGTTGACAGGAGTCTGTTTTCCAAAGCAGTGGCTCCCAGGAAATAAACTGCAGAGATAAAACATTCTTCTTATCATTGGAATATGAAGGGAATGAGTATGGTGCACTTCTGTGTAAATATTCATAGCAGGTTTTAACTGTAAAGGTCTGAACTGGAAGAAGTTGTCAGAACAGTTTCCATGGAAACAGCAATAGTTTACTAAGAGTCATGTGATGTGTCTGTAGAAAAAAACATTGTATGATGGAAAATAATTCACCTACAAGCCTGCGCAAACACTTTTGAACTCTGCCAAGACTGGCAAGAGAAGATTGTGCAGCTCCAGCCTAGATATGTTAGTGATATTTCATTTTTTGTCTGATCTGATTCTTGTAAAGATAACTTATGGTAGGAAGAGATAGGTAACTTTCTGTAGAGATATAAGGAGCCAATCATTCCAATGTTCCGATGTTTTTAGCAATGGATCATATACGGATCAGCAATGGAAGTCAAGTCCATTTCTAACTTTAAACAGCACTGTTTCTTCTAGGCTCAGCAGATAAAAGGTGAAATCCCAAATCACTGACCTTTTTCACTCAAAGATGTTAACATGAACAATCTACAAAATCTGCAAGTACAATTTAATAATACATGGTAGAATAAAATTCTCCCCATCTGGAGGGGAGTATTGGGGGGTTACTCCACTTACTTTCCTAAAAAATATGCTGCTAATGGATGCTCTTTCAGTCTATAAATAGGCAGTTACATTCTCTATCATCCTCTTTTTCCCATTTCACTCAGGGATGGTAAGATGTAGGTCGAATGAGGAAAACACTTTCCCACTGGGGAACGCGCATGCATGTAAGCACCTTTGACTTCATTTTCACTAGGAATTTCTCCTACACCAAATGTTACACACACAAACAATTCACTTTTCTTTCAAGCTCATTGTTTTATAACACTCAGCAATTTCTTATTCTATATATATCTAAAGCAGATCATAATTTCGATTTCGATTCCGTGAAAGTATTAAAATATTTTCATAATAAAAATCTCAGGAGGATTTATGAAGCAGGTATAATATCCATCTCACGCACGGTGAATACTAGACCTGGTTTCTTTAATATTTCCCCTTTTTTAGCGAGATTGATGCTCGACAAGCATACACATAAGAATTTTAGAACCTAAGAGAATTCTTTTCATTTTTTTTTTTCATTTCAAAATAATCACAAACTTTTAGGAATACGTTATGAAAGCGTCGCCCATGTGACGACAGCGTGACCATGTTAGACGGAAGGCTGATCATTTTAAAATTTTCAGTTATCTGTTCTGAATAAGACTTGTGTTTTTATGTCCATCATATTTGTCATATTGAACTGAATTGTATTTTGATGAATATTGTCTTGAAAAAGGTTTATTAAACCCGAAACGTCAGACGTCGACATTTCTTTCATTTTAACTACATTTAAGGATTTTTTGTTTGTTTTTTCAAAATTTCTTCATTCTGTCGGATTTATATCCATTTACACTTGCTTATATATATATATATATATATATATATATATGTGTGTGTGTGTGTGTCTGTGTGTGTGTGTGTATAACTTTGTTGTTTCGTTAATACATGCTTATTATTTGTATATATATATATATATATATATATATATATATATTATTCATAATTCAAAAATATGCTTTTATGTAGGCACCCAAAGAGGTCGTCAGTGACGTACATTGACTTGGTTCATCAGGGAGTTTCGGGTCTTTCAACATCATACTCCCCATCTCCAAATCGACCCAATCAGGGGAAATCAATTCCCCCTCACTTATCAAACGCTAACAGCTACTCTGGCCTTTTTTAAAGAATTAGACGAAGAAAGACCACGTATTTCGCACATCTGATTGGATGTTTGTAACAACCAATCCATTGTGTGAACTATCTTTTAAATGGCCCGCAGTGGGGACTGGCTTCTTTTCTTTTTTCGGTGGATAACAGTTTCAATGGATAACCGAGGAGGTAATCTTGATGTTCCTAAGTTTAACCCTTTCCCTTAAGTATTGTATAGTTTAAATATTTGCTGCTTTTATTTTATTTGTGCTTTTTTTTTTAGGGGGGAAACTTAATCTCAACCCTACTATCACATTTTATTGTTTAGCCTGATTCTTAACATTATTACAGGTTAACTTTAAATGGATGTATTCACAAAATTAAAATATATATATATATATATATATATATATATATATATATATATATATATATATATATGAAAATATATAGAAAATAGGAAAAGAACTCGTTAGGAAAATAATCCAAAGTTCTTTAGTATTTTGTTATTATTTTTAAAAAATAGTGCTCGATACAAAAGTAGAGCATAAATATAATTATTTATTTAAAAATATGATTCCAACATGCTACATAAGAGTTCTCATGTTTCAAAACAAGAGCCAAAAACTTCAATATAATTATTTGAATTAAATTGAATTAAATTATTATCATTTGAATTAAATTGAATTAAATTAAATTGAATTAAAGCAAGCTAAGTAAGTTTCCCAAAAAATTTTATTATATTATTAATTAATTAATTTTACCATAATTATTTGAATTAAATTGAATTAAATTAAATTGAATTAAAGTAAGGTAAGTCAGTTTCCAAAAATATTTTTGCTTGAAGATGGAACAGAGCTTACTTTAATTCAATTTAATTCAAATAATTATATTGAAGTTTTCGGCTCTTGTTTTGAAACATCAGAACTCTTATGTAGCATGTTGGAATCATATTTTTAAATAAATAATTATATATATATATATATATATATATATATATATATATATATATATATATATATATATATATAGTTTTGTTATTACTATCATTTTATTACCTGGACTCACATACCAAGTCCACCATTTTTGTTGTGGATTAAATACACTTTCCAACTAAACACACTCAGTCAGCATATACTCCTGCAACAAAGGCAACAATTGTAACAATATTTGAATGGAGCAATGCTTGAAAGGAACATTATTTGAAAAGGATGAAAGAGAATCACTCAAAGAGATGAATACATGAACAGGGCAACACTTATGATCGGTTTTAAATTCAGAGTTGACTTTCTCATAAACTCTACAGTGTGATTGAAAAGTAGCTCCCCATTTTCAAATACTTATAATTTTTTTATCAACTCTAATTTTTACAAGAAATGGATATGAGAAGACAGCGTTTAACATAAGGTATTATTTAAAATTTGATATGGGCACTAGATTTTGCTACCATCTTCTCGAGTTGCCCAGGAATCATATCAACTGATTTCACCATGGTATGGAAGACATAACTTCTTGTATTTTCCCTTCAAATTCTTCCAAAGTCTTTGTTTGGTATAATAGATTTTCTCCTTTAATCAACACCAAAGAAAAAAGATGCAGGTTGTTTAGTCAGGACTCCTGTCTAGCCACTCATGTATAAAATATGAAGTTACTTTTCAATCACCCTGTAGTTGCCCAAACAAGATTACAGAGCCAAGTTGGCGCTGTTATTTTAAAATTTTTGAATTCAGTGTTCCTTCTTCTAGACTAGTCACTGTCCAAGGCAAGAGAGTCCAGCTATTAACTAAAGGAAAATGGATTCATGCCTTTTTTTCAAGGTTCTTGCAGTGACCCAGCTGTTTAAAATGAAACAAATCATGAAAATTATGACAGGAAGAGAAACATCTGGATTCAGCTGAAGACTGGAGTAAATGATATCATTCAGATCATCAATGAGAGCAAACATAGATAGGCTGGCTACATCTCTCATCTCAGTTGGACTATTAGCATAACAGAATTGACACCAAGTCAGGGGAAAGAACTAGTATTGTTCAGTATGGTCAGAGATAGGAAGTCATGAAGGTCAACCAGGAAGGTGTTCTTGCAACAGGAGTAAGAAGGCCTTGGATTTCAATTTGGATTTGGCTAGTGCAAAATGAATGAAATTTGTGGCCTCTTATTTTAAACTATATTTCAATATTTTTTATCATCATATTAAATTTTGCTACAACACAATTTACTATAAATTTATATATACTTAAACTATACATCTAATCCAAACATATCTCTCGTTACAAAAGTCAAAGGCTTCCAGGCCTTTCTAAAGTCTTCTCCTTCTCTTTCACTCCCATTAACTCCTTATACCATAGTGACATTATCACCTTGCTTGGGGTGAATTGATATAAAATAGAAGCATAATTTCTTTCCATAAAAATAGGACAATAAGAACATTAAGAATTCTTTTTTAATTCTAGCTAAAGAAAGTGTACCTTATTTTTATTAATTTAAGACTAAATTTATATTATTATTAGTAGTAGTATATTTTTAATCATTTTACTGCAAGCAACATGAGAATGCTAGTAGGATGTAATAGGTTACTGGGAGTGACAAAGAATGAGAAGACTTTAGTGAGGAGAAAGGACAATAAAAGAATATACTTCAGGATGATTGAAGATGCCAATTGTGTTACATTTAATATTTTTTTTAACATTATAGATGGCAGAGAAACACCAAATCAGAAGGTGAGAATTGCAAGAAAAAAAACCTGTTAGAACAAAAAATACAGTTGTATCTAGGTAATTAAACAGTGAAATGTTGAGACCTAATAGCCAATCTAGTAGCAAACTTTAATTCATGCAGATGAGGCATCAAGGAGGAAAGCTCAGCAGAACAAGGTAGACATGATTCAGTCAAAAATGTATATATATATAGGTCCAGTTAATGTCAGCAAGCATCCAGCAGAAAAGTGGCCTTTTAAAAGGGATTTTATTCTTGTGTAGGGGATTTAATCAGTAAATGTGGTAGTATATACCGGATACTTACTAAGATAAGCAAGTGTGAAGAGTGATTATGTGTACCTTTTGGATTAAATTATGAAACATACCTTTTTTTACATTGCTAAGTCAAGTATAAACAAGATCTATGCCTAGCTTTTGGAGTGAAAATTAAACTGGGCACGATGCATATCATTCTAGTATAAACCAGACCCATATCTAACTTTTGAACTCAAATATAAACCAAACCTATATCTAACTTTTGGACTGAAGTATAAACTGGGCATTATGACTAACTTTTGATTCAAGTATAAACCAGGCCTACACTGATGAAAATAAGTTTAAGACTGATGTTTAAAGTTCTATTCTGCTGAATTTATTTCTCTTTTCAATAATATAAAAATTGTATATTTTTCTACAACTAGAAAAATTTTAATGCTGGATTAATTTAAATTATCCAATTTGCCAACAAAATAATTTGGGTATGATGCATTTAAATTTCTCAAGATCAAAGTTTACTGGGAAGCAAGAAGCCGGAAGAGACTTCCACAAGCGAGAGGTGCGTTAGAAGAAATCTTTAACATAGAACACACGGTTACATCTTGATATTTCATCTGTAAAATGATGAGACTTTGCCGTCAATCTAGTACTGTGCTTAAATTCATAGAGGAACGTTCATCAGAACAATTATCATGAATGTATTTATAGAAAAGTCATAGGGAAAATACATTACGCTGGTGGAATAGTGACTGAATCTGAGCTGCAATAACATTGCTGATTCTTCTTTGGATTTTGGCAAGAATCTCTAAATATATAGCAGGCGGACCACATAAGATGTGGCAGCAATATTCAAAGCAACAATGAATGCCAGGCATATACACTGGTGAAACTAAGTTTAAGTCTGATGGTTAAAGTTTTATTCATTTCAAAATATGTTTTCTAATAAAACAATATAAATTAGTTTTATTGTGTACGCGTTATGTAGAATTTATTTCTCTTTTGAATGATGTAAAAATTTGTATATTTTTCTACAAATTCAAAAATTTTAATGCTTGATTAATTTAAATTATCCAAATTTACCATTCCTCTCTAGTAGAGGTGTATTTTGTAGAACATGATCTACAATTTTTTTTTAATCTTAATAATGTTTAGTGTTTCAGATAGTTTGTAATAATCTAGTAATGTTGCAAACAACTTAAGTTGTTTGCAACATTACTAGATTATTTTCCTCTGTTTTCTTGTTTACATGTATATCTGTGGCTACAGAGAAAACTAAAAATACCATTTTTCTCAAGCCTACTATCAGGAAAGATCTCTTATAAAACCTGCAAATTATGACTTTCAGCAAGCAGAGATGCAACCATCTCCAAGTGGTTAAAACACAAGAGAAAAGTTGGTTACATAGCTTTTTCTTTCACTGCAGTATGTGCTAAAAGAAATGTTGGTGATTTCAAACAAATCATCTCCAACAGCAACAACAGCAGAGATGGTCAGTGAATCTTCACTGATGATCATGTGCTGGCGACTTTAAACGAATCATCTCCAACAACAAGAGGAGAGATGGTCAGTGAATTCTCCCTGATGATAGTCTTTTCTCAACCACATTTTCTGTGAGCCAACTATTTAAAGTCTTTTCTAAACTACAGATTTTTCTGTGGACTAAATACCCAAAAGATTTAACTCAACTAAAGACTATTTTACTCCTTTTTAATTCTTTTGAATTCATGTTCTTTACATATCTATAAGTCTACCATTCATTCATGGTGCCTAGACTCTTCAAATTTAAGCACAGTATGAGACTGGTGTCAGGATCTCATCAATTTACAAGATACAAGTGCTACTATTTAACCCATACTTGGGGGAATAGTTGGATTCATACCTTTCCAAAGGGTATTTGCGTGTAAGTGAATATTGACTGGAATTCAAAATCAGTTCTACAGTTTCTCATTACAGACTATTATCCATTAAATTACCCATACATCCATTCAACTAAAATCCACTGATCAAAACTATAAAAATGAAGATACCTGGTTAAAGAATTCTTTTTGTTTCATTTTATATATTGAGAGCTCTAGATTATAATTGGTTAATGAGCCTCACCAACCTAGATAAATTTTATTCATGATATTTTTTTAATTTTTGTGAGACAACTATTTAAAATCCTTTCTAAACTACAGATTTTTCTGTAGACTAAATACCCAAAAGATTTAACTCAACTAAAGACTATTTTACTCCTTTTTGATTCTTTTGAATTCATGTTCTTTCCATATCTATAAGTCTACCATTTATTCATTCTTAAAATATTTCTCATTTTCCTATCACATTAAGATTGTCTCTCTGTGTATTCTCTATAAATACTTTCAGGTAATTGCTTGAATGAGCTCTTCGCAATGGGGCCTAGACTTTTTGAATTCAAATTCACAGTATGAGACTGGTTTCAGGATCTCATGAATTTACTGTTAAGCTGGTTAGATTTAACAATAAATTCTATGATGACAATTTCTTTTCTTGCACTTCTTGGTTGTGGAACTCTCTTCTGGTGCCATGCTTTTTCCAGCCAATTATAATCTGCAAATATTTAAACGTAATGTTAATTTCTATCTACTTTTCTCCTGATTACTCTTTCCCCTTCCTTCTCGTTGTTAATGTTTCTGATCCTAATTCTTCCACACCCTGTAAATCCTTGTGTCTTAATGCCATTTCTGCATTGCATGGGGTGATACCAATTTAAAAAAAACAAAACAATTTACACATGTTTATAAATACAAATAATTTATTTAACAGGCATACCCAGGTTTTTTATTTTTATTTTATTATAGTTTAGAATTCAAATGTCCAGATTCTTAATATAAAAGTACCTGAACAACAGAATTGCCTACATTATAATGTATACTTATGATAGTTGAATGATTACTATTTGGGGCAAATAGAGAATAAATCTCTGGTCTTCAGGGTACCTTACTTATATTTATTTATTAATGATTATAAGCCTAGTCTTGCAAACTATTATCAATAAGTTTATCTGGCTTATAAATTCTCCAATTTGTATCAAGTCTATACTGATTTTTTAAGCATAGCTCAGACGTGGCACAAGACCTAAAGTATGGGGCATCAGTGAGGATCGAACTCACTCTTCTGTTTTAGCGAGACAAGCTTGTTAACCATTACAACACACCAAGGTGCCCTGTTTCAAGTCTATAATATATTGAGCAACTGTTGAAAAGAATTATTAATTACATTTATAATTTAAGAATATTTTTATCCAATAACTTTTACTAACACTAAATTTTTTAATCATAAAAATTGCCGGAAATTATAATGCCTATAAATAAGTAAATCCTTTACAGAGAGTATGTATGATAGCTCAGTGGTTAGGATGTAGGACTGTTGAAGAATTCTCACCTTGTATTTATTTTAAACTAATGCGAATCTTGAGTTTATATTTATCAAGTCTGTATTATATTCAGTAATTGTTGAACAGAATCAATCAATAATCTTATATTTTATTAACAATTTTTTGAGAATAATAATGATTTTTCCAGATACAAGTGCTACTATTTAACCCATACCTGGTGGAATAGATGGATTCATACCTTTCCAAAGGGTATTTGTGTGTAAGTGAATATTGACTGGAATTCAAAATCAGTTCTACAGTTTCTCATTACAGACTATTATTCACTAAATTACCTATACATCCATTCAACTAAAATCCACTGATCAAAACTATAAAAATGAAGACGTCTGGCTAAAGAATTTTTTTGTTTCATTTTATACATTGTGAACTCTAGATTTTAATTGGTTAACGAGCCTCACCAACTAAGATAAATTTTATTCATGATATTTTTAAAATCTGTGGTTATTTTCCGGAAGCACTGATTTCTCTCTGCATGTGGAATAAAATAGGAGCAAGCATCATCAACACAGCACGTAGAAGCAAAACAGATTTATTTCTCTGCTACTCTTTGCCCTAAACAAGAAAGCGAGTGCATGCTGAACAAATTTAATCGAGTGGATACATTGAATTGAAATTGTGATTTCTTAAACGTTGCTTTTACTACCGATTCAAACCAGCTTGCATGTCTGAGTTACGTCATTGCAGAAGCAAGAGTTGGTAGTGGGGGCAGTTGGAATAAATAATGGTAAGGATCTGAGATTAGAATTAGTCGAATAGAAAATGAAGAAACAAACAAACCAAGAAAGAAAATTTGCAAGGTAATTGGAAGGAAAATCTATGAAAGGAAGGATAAATGCATGTTTAAACAGTGGCCGAGGCAGTGTGATCAGATAAGAGTTGAGAATAAACAGAGCGGGGAGTCACTGGAGAGTGAGAGAAAGGAAAAGACGAATTGGAAGAGGAAGGTAAAGGATGTAAAATGGGAAAGAAGGAGAGGTTAAGTGTGAAGGGAAATAGTGGGAGGAGAAAGACATTAGAGAAGGGATGAGGATGATGAAGGAAGACAATGAGAAAAAGATAAAAGATGATGGTGAAGAGGAAAAAGAAGGTGTAAATGGATAAAGATAGGGAGTAGAAGAAAAAGAAAAGAGTTGAAAACAATGAGAGAAGTGGACGAGCAAAAGAAATAAATGAGGTGGGAGGAATAAAAAGAGATGAAAGTAATGGAGAAGAAGAGGATAAAAATGATGATAACGGAGGAGGAGTGAAAGAGTGAAAAGATGAGGGAAGATGGGGAGAAGAAGGAGGAAATGATTAGGATGGAGGAAGAGAGGAAGAGGGAAATGATGAGGGAAGAGGAGGAGAGGAAGAGGGAAATGATGAGGGAAGAGGAGGAGAGGAAGAGGGAAATGATGAGGACGGAAGAGGAGAGGAAGAGTGAAAAGATGAGAGAAGAGGAGGAGAGGAAGAAGGAAATGATGAGGGACGAGGAGGAGAGGAAGAGGGAAATGATGAGGGAAGAGGAGGAGAGGAAGAGGGAAATGATGAGGGAAGAGGAGGAGAGGAAGAGGGAAATGATGAGGGAAGAGGAAGAGAGGAAGAAGGAAATGATGAGGGAAGAGGAGGAGAGGAAGAAGGAAATGATTAGGATGGAGGAAGAGAGGAAGAAGGAAATGATGAGGGAAGAGGAGGAGAGGAAGAGGGAAATGATGAGGGAAGAGGAGGAGAGGAAGAGGGAAATAATGAGGGAAGGGAGGAGGGAAGAGGGAAATGATGAGGAAGAGGAAGAGAGGAAGAAGGAAATGATGAGGGAAGAGGAGGAGAGGAAGAAGGAAATGATTAGGGATGGAGGAAGAGAGGAAGAAGGAAATGATGAGGGAAGAGGAGGAGAGGAAGAGGGAAATGATGAGGGAAGAGGAGGAGAGGAAGAGGGAAATGATGAGGGAGGAGGAGGAGAGGAAGAGGGAAATGATGAGGGAAGAGGAGGAGAGGAAGAGGGAAATGATGAGGACGGAAGAGGAAGAGAGGAAGAAGGAAATGATGAGGGAAGAGGAGGAGAGGAAGAAGGAAATGATTAGGATGGAGGAAGAGAGGAAGAAGGAAATGATGAGGGAAGAGGAGGAGAGGAAGAAGGAAATGATGAGGGAAGAGGAGGAGAGGAAGAAAGAAAATGATTAGGACAGAAGAGAAGATGAAGACAGAAATGATGAGGGAAGAGGAAGATAGGATGAAGGAAATGATGAGGAAGGAAGAAGAGAAAAAGGTAGATAAAGAAGATCATGATGAATGAGAAGAAACTGAACGAGATGAAAGTAAGTGGGAAGAGGAAAATGAAAATTACGAGGGTGGTGGAAGAGAGGAAGAGGAAAAAGTTTGAGGGAGGGAGGAAGATGTGCAAAAGAAAGGAAAGATTACAAGGAAAGTGAAGAAATAGAAAGAGATTAAAATGAGGAGGGAAGAGGAAGAGAGGAAGAAGGAAATGATGAGAGAAGAGGAGGAAAGGATGAGGGAAATGATGAGGGAGGAGGAGAAGTAAAGATAGAAGATGAAGATTATGAGAAAAATAGAAATAGATTAGTGTGGAAGAAAAAGAGAATGAAATTGGCGAGGAACATGGACAATTAAAAAAAAGTGGTTGTGACGAAAATGGCGAGAAAATATAGGAAGAAACCAAAAATAGAAAGAGACAAATATCGTAAGAAATGAAACAAAGAAGAAAGAGAAAAGGAAGCATGAAAGTAAAGTCGTAAAAGAAAGAGTTGATCTAGTCAAAGAGAAAAAGACTAAAGTCAAAAAAACAAAAAAAAAAACTAATACTAAGAAAAAGTTACCAGTGAAAGACTTTTGAAAAATTTCAGTCTTTGAATAGATGAGAAATGTCAAGATTGGATAAAAAAAATAAAATAAATGACATTAAAAAACGGACATTGAAAAATCGAAAACAACAATTCTTGAGAACATGACCCATTCACCTACAGATATACCTGTACAGTTTTGTCTTTTATACGCACATGCAAACACACACACACACACACACACACACACACACACACACACACACACACACACACACACACACACACAAAAGAGAGGTGCAAAGAAATTCATTACTGTCTTTGATTTAGAGTTTATCCCAATTTTTACCTGTACATTTTTTATTCACCTGATTTAATTTTATCCAATTGTGTAAGTGTCTGCTCATCTTTTCGATGAAATTCTTTAATGTATGTTTGTGCATCTATCGATCAAATCATTTTTATACAAATTTATCCAGCATTCAACTGATCAACATTATAGGTTAGTCTCTTGAAAAATACTTTTGCTATACTTTACGTGGGACTGAAATTATTTTATATTCAAAAGAAGGCTCCATAGTTTTTTTTTTAATCAATTATTCACTGCTTTTTATTTTTGCTTTCTCCCCTATCTCTCTCTCTCTCTCTCTCTCTATCTATCTATCTCAGGCTATTCATATCTGTTAATTATATATATATATATATATATATATATATATATGTTTTATCTATCTATTTCAGTATATTCATATCTATATATCTATCTAGCTAGCCATCCAGCTAGCTAGCTATCTAGCCAAGTCTATTCGAATATATATTATCTATCTATCTATCTATCTATTTATATATATATATATATATATATATATATATATATATATATATTATCTATCTATTTCAGTATATTCATATCTATATATATATCTAGCTAGCTAGCTATCTAGCCAAGTCTATTTGTATATATGTATATTTATCTATTTCTGTATATTAATATCTATCTATCGATCTATCTTTCTATCTCTCTCTATATATATCCACCTATCTCAGTCTGTTCATATCTATCAATCTATCTAAGTCTATTAATATCTATCTCAGTCTATTCATATCTATCTATCTATCTATCTATCTATCTATCTATCTATCTATCAATATCATTCTCAATTTGTTCATATCTATCATTCTGATTCTGTTTGTCTGTCACTATCTTTATCTCTCTCATTCAAATTAGCCCAAAATATATCGACCTTAAAAAGAGAAAATGGCATAAAATCTTTATTTTGACAACCCACATAGTTTATTGTCCTCCATTTGACATCATTTCTATTTTTGGTAAGATGAGGTAAGTTATTTTCTGTCTCACTCTTATTCCATTTGATTTCTCTAACATTTTTCACCTCCATCAGCTCTCTCTCTCACTCTCTCTCTCTCTCATGCTCTCTCTCACTCTCTCTCTCTCTCATGCTCTCTCTCACTTTCTCACTCACTCTCTCTGACACTCTCTCTCTTACACTCTCTCACTCTCTCTCTCTCTCTCATGCTCTCTCTCTCTCACTTTCTCCTCCACTCTCTGACACTCTCTCTCTTACACTCTCTCACTCTCTCACACACACACTCTCTCTCTCTCACTCACTCCCTCCCTCTTTCTCTCTCTCTCCCCATCTCCAAACCACCCACCCATTGTTTCACTCATTTTTTTGTCTTCATTTTTTTTCTCACTTCCTCAACTTCTTCCTCTTCAAATGCTTTCTTCTTCTTTTTTTTTAACAATTTCTCCCACTTACCCATCGTTACTTTCTATTTGATATCCCCCGTAGTCACAATACAGGAAGATTGTATTGCACCATTCTTCCAGATGTGTGGGTCTGATACTTGAAAGTCAGTATTCATAATCCTATCTTTTTACTTGACCACAGTCATCAGTTAAAAGTCTGCAACCACCTCAGCCACAAGATCAAAATTCAAATTGTTTTTTTAGAAAGGGCAAAAGAGGCTGTGCAAACCGTAATTACCTAGAAAATCGACATTAGATATTCAAGTTTTTACAAGGGTTATGACACTGACATTCAGGGGAAATATGTAACGGTTTTGTAAATATTTACTATATATGGTGAGGGTAAATATTTACATATTATGTGCATGGAAAATATGTATATAGATAACCAATACAAGAGGAGAAAATAGATAGATAGATAGATAGATAGATAGATAGATAGATAGATACCAACAGACTGAAACATGTAGACAAATAAAAAGAAAGAGAGAGATGAACAGACTGAGAGAGCTAGATAGATAGATATGAACAGAATGAGACATGTAGACAAATAGAGAGAGATATGAACAGACTGAGATAGATAGATATCGAAAGACTGTGACATGTACACAAATAGAGAGGGAGAGATATGAACAGATGTAGATATAAACAGACTGATACATGTAGACAAATAGAGAGAGAGAGAGATGAACAAACTAAGATAGACAGATTGATAGATATGAACAGACTGAGACGTGTAGACAAATAGAGACTGAGATAGATAGATAGATAGATAGATAGATAGATAGATATGAACAGACTGAGGCATGAAGACAAACAGAGAGAGAAAGAGAGAGAGAGATATGAACAGACTTAGATTGATATGGACTGGCACATGTAGACAATTAGTGTGTGTGAGAGAGAGAGAGAGAGACAGAGAGGGAGAGAGACTGAGACATGTAGAAAAAGAGACAGAGATAAGAACAAACTGAGCTAGCGAGATAGATATGAACTGACATAGATGTGAACAGACTGAGGTAGATATTAACAGACTGATAGATAGACAGACTGAGATAGATAGATATGCATAGATAGATAGATAGATAGATAGATAGATAGATAGATAGATAGATAGATAGATAGAATATCAGCTAAAAATAATTAAGAAAGAAAATTTTAGATAGATTGATCAGAGCTTCTGGAAAAAAATTATGAAAACCTATATATATATATATATATATATATATATATATATATTTAAATGCAGGCATCACTGCTAGATTCAAACTTAAACAATCATCACGGCTGTATAGTTGCAAAAGTATGACCATACAGAAGTTAAAGGTGGGCTAATATAATGAGTCAAATATTGTTCCATCATGTCTCCTATATGTTCAATCTGTGATATTATTGCCAAGCAAAATTTTTAAAGTTAATGAACATCTTGTTGAGCATGTTAAGTTAAATGATTTGTGATATAGGCATTGTAAAGCCTGCCACTTGTTCTCTTCAACTGTAGCTATTCAGAACCTGGTCGGCAGGTTTAGGAATGCTCATTTGACTATTCGGCAATTGAAGTGCCACTGTTGCATCATGCTCAACATGTACAAGAATCCAAACTAAACAAAAAGTCCATTTGGCTATCTCCATGGTATTATACCTGCTTACAATGGACTCTTTCCTTTTACAGAAATTGATAGCAGCATGCACCAATGTCTAAAACATATTGGCATGAAGATTATCACATCACAAAATCTTTGAAATTTTATCACAACATTCATAACATCCTAGCATGCAGATGTTGCAGACAAGTTTCTAGTATATATATATATATATATATATATATATATATATATATGTACATGTAAATGTAAGAGGATGTCATCTTTGAAGGTGTACATCTTTGTTGTAATGTCCATATAACCACTCTGATGATGGCTCATATGAGCTGAAAGCTTAGATCGAGGAACAGCATAATAAAAAATATCCAAATTTTGGACAGTTTTTGTCTTTATTTTCTCCCAAAACTAAAGCCACTATATGAAGCTTAGAATGGCTAATGATCAAACATAATAGACATTCATTGTCTGTTATATTTAACAATCTCACCCCTTCACTGTCGAAACTCCTAAATGTAGCCGTCTCTTCTACTCTAATAGCTTCATGTCTCGCACCTCTCACCTGTGGAACTCCCTTCCCTATTCCTGTTTCCCTGTGAGCTATAATCTCCAGCTATTCAAGTGTAATGTCAATTAACATCTCCAGTTGTCTTGATCTATCCACTACCCTCATCCTTTCTTCTATCACTCCTATCTGATCTTGCTGTAAATTTTCTGTAGCCGCTTGCATCCTAGTGGCTTCCCACCTTGCTTGGGGTGAAATGCTTAAAAAAAAAAAAAAATGTGTGTGTGTGTGTGTAAATCAAATATGGATTGGAATCCAACAGAATGATAAAGTAAAGGAACAAATAGAAAACGTATATCAATCTAACATTTTTCACTTTTATTAAAGCTTTGCCAGAGATTGTGAGAAAACAGACAAAAGGCAGAAACACTGTTACTTTCAGTTATATTTGGATCAATCCTCTTTCGTCAGACATGTGTCATGTGTATTAAAACCATGGATAGTTTTGTGAAGATTTTGTATGTATAAGTGACCAATGAGTGATAATGTGTATTTGTAATTGTGCATGTTTGTCTGTCTAGTAAGGGATTATATTTCCCTTTGCATAACCAACCCTCACAATGGAGAGTTACAGGGTTTTGATTTTATGGCTCGCCTCTTTAGGAATATATTCTTTGTACTAGAGAGATATAAGTTAGATTTTTTAAGAATGGATTCAAAGAAAGATGGCGATGTAATGTAATAGTGTGTTTATAGTTGGTAATAATTGTTATTATTAAGTTTTCAAAGTATTTTCTCCTTAAAGTATTATATTCTTGTTTTAATTAGAGTGACATTAGTGAAATCAAAGTTAGGTCCAGCATCATTTTGATGCAAAACAAGGGAGATCAATTGTCCAAACTCAAGTCTCTCTGGTGTTCATAGATGCAGACTTTTAGATCACATGATGTCTCACCCATGTACACCTTTTTGCATTGTAAACAATTTATTTGATAAATCCCAGCATTTGAATTGGTGTTGGGTTTATTTTTCTTCCTAATTATATCTCTGATTGTCATGGAAGTGGTGGAAATGATCCTATTTTTTTTTTCACAATTTTAGGGGAGAGTGTTGGAGGGCAAGATTACAAATTTTGTGTAATTTTTTATTAGAAGTGTCATTGGTGGTGCCTGCATTTTTCGTTTTATGGATTTTGTAAGCTCGTTTTTTTGTGTTGAAGATAAAAAGATGTTGGTAGTGGAGAAGTTTAAAAGTTTTCTTAATATATCTCTCTTCATTTAGGTATTCTGTCCTTGTATATCCTAAGGGCTCTAAGGTAAAATCCTATGACTAGTCCAGATTTACTTTTTGGCTGTGGTAGGAATAGATATTGATTAGATCATTTTTGTTGGTTTACAATAAACCTTAAAATCTAATTTCTTACTGTTGCGTATTAATGCAATGTTGAGGAAAGGTAGAATTTAATTTCTCATTGTTGTGTATGAATAATATGTCAAGGAAAGGTATATGTGTGTGTGTGTGTGTGTGTGTGTGTGTGTACTGGACTCTCCTATCATTTTCAATGTAAGAGGGTACAGCAGCTCTTAAAACTGAACAGCCAGAAAAGCAACACATATGAGGCTGGCCTAAAAAGATCATAGACTGACTATAAATGAATAACGCTAGAGCTCTGAATTCTTGCATATATTAATTTCAACTCTTTTTACTAATGACTGCATTGTTATTTTCCAAGTAAACTAACATCTGGCTGTTCAAAGGAGACTTCAAATGTAACTTGTAGCAATTTCTCTTGGAAATGAACAAAATTACAAAAGTTACCAGATCTCAACTGTTTCCAGATCATAATTTGGGATGTGACATAAAGGAAGATTTGAATCCTGGGTATGCAGTCAATCAAACTAGAATTTCAGGATTCCTTAAAAGCAGCATAGGACCAAATTTCTAAGGAGTGCTTACAGAACATAGTCGAATCCATGTCAAGATATGATGCAATTCTAAAGGTAAAATCTTGTTAGGTATTTCAGTCTGTTTATCTCTCACTCTCACTTTTTTGCTCTAGCTCTCTCTCTCTCTCTCTCTCTCTCTCATTCTTTTTTTATCTGTCTCAGTCTGTTTATATCTGTTTATATCTATCTATATGTCTATCTAAATTTGTTCATATCTATACATCTATCTATATCTGATCATATCTATCAATGAGGATAGGCAGAAACGTACACAGGCTGACTAAAGTCTTGCGTGTGTTAGTTTAAACTCTTTGTATTAATAACTACATTGTTTCTTTCCAGGTAAACTGACATCTGACTGTTCAAAGAAGATTGTTCATTCTGTTCATCAAAAATGACATCAACAGGAGATATGACGTCATCATCACTGTGATGCTCGTTACCAGAAAAGTGTTGGGGTAACTAGTCCAAAGCCACAGCCAGTCATTGAAACCAAAGAATTGGTGAAACAAGACCCCTTTTGTTAGTTTTCTTGGGTATTTTGTCTTGATAGCCTTTCATAACTGGCTCAGAAAATTGGCATAGTACTCTCCATTGATGGTGTGGCCCTTTTGAAGATAGTCAATAATCACATTTTCATTTGCATCCCAAAAAACTGAGGCCATTACCTTCCCTGCAGATGCAACAACCTAGGAACACTCTGGAGCAGGTGAGAAAGGGTGTTTCTACTGCGTGGGTTGTCTCTTTGTCTCTCGTTCAAAGTGATGAACCCAACAGTTATCCTGGGTTAGTAAAGGTTCAAAGAAACCAGCTGGATCTACTTCACACAATGTTTTATGTGATGTGATCAGCCTTGTGTGCTTTTGAACAGATGTCAGTAAAATGTCGCACCCACTGAGCACATTAAGTGCTTTCATACAGTGGGCACATAGGTATATATATATATATATCTAATATAATAGTACATCAGTAACCTGAACCATAGTTATTAGCTAAACTTTAATCTGAAAATTCCACTGCATAACGTCAGACCATAAATTTAATAATTCCTCACTGAATTAAATGCATTGAAAGAGAAGATTATGTTGAAAAAAATCAATATTGGCTACATAGAATAAAAGCTTTTTTCATCATGAGGCTGTGAACTTATGTGAGGAGGTGCTGAAAATTTTTCTGACCCTAAATTGACTAAATGCCTAAACATCAGAATTTAGGATGGTTTTGTTTCTTGGGCAAGCAGAGAACTTTTCAAAACCCGTTGTAGTAATATATATATTTGAACAATAAAAAATATTAAAAAATTAAAATTTTCAGACACATTGCATTGTATATTAATATTTTTTGTTTTATTATTTCAATTAGGTTCCTTGACTAGTTTCAGCCAACATGGCCATCATTAAGAGAAAAAAATCCTTGCTTGTTAGTAGCATTGAACTACGAGAATGAATGACTGTTTCTGAAGAAAGTGAACTTTCTCTGTAGTTTTCATTTGTTTTTTATCTTTGATTTTGTTCAGTCCTTGTGTTGGTAAAATGGCCTCTTAAGTTGTTGTTAAGATAGAGGATTACAGGTTCCTGACTAAGAATTCCCTGCTTGGTCATTTTGACAGTTTTATTGGTTGCTGGGAATGGGATTTGTGTTAAGTGTATGTTATCTTTTAGTTCTTTGATAATGTGTCTGTGATGTGTGTATGTGTATATATTTGTGTTGGTTTGTGTATAAATGTGAAACCTCAACACCTCTGCCATCATGTCTGTCTTGTGTGGGTGAGAAATGTTGGTAGGGCTTAATTTATCAGATTATATATTAATTCTATCTCTGTTAAACGTGTGGTTAAGCCTGTCTGGACAAAGAGTTTTGAGGTGTAAAATCCATTTGTCTTCATGTTCTAGTATTTTTCTAAGGTTATCTTTTCTGTCTGTTTCTATTTTTCCAATTATAGTGAAATTTGCATGGCTTTTAAAATCATGTTTTTCTAGGCGGAAATGTTGTCCTACAGGTAATAACCTTTTGTCGGGAGCCGACTTAATCCAATTCCGATAATTATTAATTCTGTAGTGAAAGGGCCATTCAGATTTTCCCAAATTTTTTTTTCTAACAGAGTGTTCATTCTAATAGGTAAATTATGTTATGACTTCTACAGTTAGAGTTGTGATAGATTTTCAAAGAAGATTTAGTGACTAAGCTAGTGAATGAATTGGTATATCTAATGTGGTTACAACATAGGTTACTTTTGTTGTTACAGGGTTGGGAAAATCCTGTTTTTGCTTTAGGTCTATTACAGGTTAGCTTATCATCTGTGGTTTGGTTACTACCTATAATTTCCTTAAGGTTCTCAGGTCTACGATATGCTATATATATATATATATATATATATATATAGACATGGGTTTGAATCTTACCATGGTCAATTTGTCAGGAAGGATACTTCCTGGTATTATTGGACTGGAGGGGCCGATCCCAGTGTGTGGTACCTTCGGAAAGTGCCTGAAAACCATACCACAGGTTGAACCAAGCCTTGTGATAGAAATTGGGTAGACATGACACTTGGAGGCCATCGATAGCGGTGCTAGCACAAAGTCACACGTCATCATGGTCGAGACCTTCAATGTGCTGGCCTTGTTCAAATTGTTGATCACACTAAATAACACGCTCTTTCCCAGAAACTACATCTAAGGTCTGCTCGGCATAGTTGCAGTATAAACCACAGGTGGGCTCTGTGGTTGTTGACTAAAAAAAATATGCTTGAGCAAGCGTCTGCACTAGGGATTGGCAAGCTGAACTAGTAGACAGGTATCCCTGAATACAAGTGGCCAGCTATACATATATATATATACACAAACCTGCACATGTAGATATAAATGTAATCTTTATTTTTCACTTCTTTCTATCAGTAATTCAGTTATTCTTTATTTTTTCTATATTTTTTGCTTCTCAAAGCGTATGACGTAAGTATGCAAAAGAAAAATAGGTTTTGTTTGTTTTGACAGTATTTATTCCTGCCTCGGCTTTCTCGCATTCATAAAAACATAATTTTGATTTCAGCCTATGTCTGATTGAAATTATATTAGTTTAGGGTTTTTATTCAGACTTTGTTTTCTTTGTCAGTGTTGGGATTTTCTTTGAACTCACATTTATTTGCGTCAGAAATATTACCAAAGTCTTTATTGTTATCATCTTTAAAGCCATTGACAGTAAGCTTAATCTTCACAGCCAACTTCCATTGTATTTTGGCATTGTGTTACAAATAACTACTGAATATATATTTTAGTGTTGTGCTTTTTGTTTTTTTATTAATCATTTCACCCAGAGGAAGATGATAAAGCCACTAAGACACAAATAGAAATAGAAACAAAATATTACTGAGAAGAAAAGATAATAAGACTACAGGATTAAAGGCAACAGAAGATGACGTAAATAAATATTAAAAGATTATAGTTGACAGGAAAACAAGAAACTGGAAGAGTGATCCACAAGCAACAAGTGTTTGTTTGTTTGCTTGTTTATTGGCATATCAACACCTTATGGGTCATTTAATACCAAAATTTAATTTTCTTTTGAACTGGAGTAATTTTTTTCTTTTTACAAAAATTTGTTGCTGGTAATTTTTTTAAAAATCTATTGCTGGTATTTTTTTACAATGAAAATTTATTCTTATACTTACAGTTTTTTTGCCTCAGTTTGGGAGTTAACTATGTGCCAGGTCAGAGTGAACATGGGAACAACAAGATATGCTTCCACACTTCTCAAATCTTCCAGTCAGAGGCCTTGCTACCAGATGTAGCAATAAGAGTGAGAGAAGTAACCAATAGAATAGAAATTATGGTTACACTTAACAATGTCAGCTGTAACATGATGAGACCTAACTGCCAATCTAGTACTGTGTGTAAATTCATGAAGTCAAGGTACCAAAAAAGGAAAGCTCATCAGAACAATTTCCATGAGAATATTTATAGAAGGTCATTTAAAGAAATTATATAGAAGAATATTTATAGGGGTCAGAAAGGGATTGAAGCTGAGGTGCCAGTTCAGGACTGCTAATCTTGCAGATTCTTCTTTGGGTTTTGTCCAGAATCTATAGATACATAGCAGAAGCACCAGAGCAGATGTGATTATAATATTTAATGTATGGTCTGCCCAGCATAGCTGTGACATCAGCAACATGGCTTCAATGCTGGTGATTTCTGCCTGCCTAAGATAGCCCTGTATGGCATACTCTCCACCACTGGCAACCATGACAGAGGGGCACCAAGGAAGCATTATAAGGACTCCCTCAAGAAGTCCCTCAGTGATTGCTACTTTGACCATTGCCAGTGGTTGACACTTGCTGCTGACTGTCAAGCCTGGTGCTGTAGTGCCCGCCAGGCTGTCATCTCCACCTTTGAGGACACTCACAGGACCAACCTGAAGGAGAAATGGCACAGGAGGAATGACCGGGAAGCCTCAGCAGCTTTACCAGACCAGACCTTTAATTGCAATTGCTGTGGCTGGATTTGCTTGTCTCACATCGGCCTAGTCAGCCATCAGCGTGCCTGCAATTGATGTGGACAGCCCACTTCATAAATATTCATTTGCAAAGCCAAGCCAAGGAGAATTTAATGTATGAACAAATGGTAGACTTATAAAGATGTAAGATAGGTTCGTCTGAGAAAAATTGTCTAGCACAACACTGTAAACCAAATTTCTTAGTAACAACTTAGTAAATGACTCGATATAATCATTCCAATTTATATCAGTGGAAAAAGTTAGGCTGAGAAAGTGCAATGAGTTCTGCACCTTGAGGCTAACCTCAGGCAATGCTGATGGAAGGAAAGAAAAGTTCTCTAAAAGAGAGCACTTTAGTTTTGGAGGTGTTAAAATTAACAGGCTTTTTACCCCAGTTAACAGTAGATTGAAGGTCATTTTCATGATCATCTGTCAATTTGACTTCATTGAACCAATCAGACTTAGCGTTAAGACAAGGACAAATAGTTGAGTCATCAGCATAGGTGCCATGTCAAGAACTGATGACATCAGGAAGGTCATTGTTAAAAATTAGGACCAAAATAAGTCTACGGATAGCAGAACTCTGGGGAACACTCACATTTATATTGTTGGTGCAGAAAGGGAAATCAAGAAACAAAGTTCAATATTTACATTATTCAGACTATTGCCCTCATCTTTGTTGCCATGGTTATTACAATGTTTCAGCCGTTGTATGCTCCGGCCTTCTTCAGGTGGTTGGAATGTCAAACTGAACCTCTTATTTGGCTCTCTGGGGTAGACTGTTCTAGTTCCACCTGTCATGTTTAATGGATGTCAGTTGTCAGTTATCTCCTGTTAATTCTCCTCTCCAAGATCTCCACTGCCTTAACCAGCTATTGAACTCATACTCTTTGGGTCCTGTCACTGGATCTAACTAATGCCTTTATCCACTGTGCTATGTGTTCTGGCAATTGACATCCATTAAACATGGCACGTAGAACTAGAACAGTCTACTCCAGTGAGAGAAATAGAGGGTTCAGTTCAACATTCCAACCTCTGGAAGAAGGCTGGAGTGTACAATGACTAAAACGTTGGATTAAATATGGTGACAAAGATGAGGGCAATAGTCTGAATAATGTAAATAGTGTACATGATACCTCATCTCAGAAATATAGACAGATAGGAAAGTTCAAATTTCAGTCAACTCTGTTTCATTCATTTTGCACTAATGCGTTTGGATAAGGCAAGCTATGATTGGAGAACCATGATTGTTTAAGTCCTGAGAGGACATACTGCTCTAACTTAAATAGCAGATTTTGTTGGAGGGATGGGGTCCATCAGGCTCACCTGGTCTAGACTCACCTATGCTGCTGCCTCTGCTGCAGTACATGCTATGACCCTAAAGCAGTTTTTTTTTCTACAAATAGAAGGCAAAGGGGACAGAGGAAATAGTGAGTAACTGGGAGAGATGGAGAGAAGACCAAATATAAGAAACTGTGGAAACTCATGATCATCGACATCCTGAAGGAAAATAGAATATAAGAGATGTCCTCTCAGGACTTAAACAATCATGGCTCTCCTCAGATTCTGTTTCTTTATTATCAGTGAATTGCCATGACTTATTGAGGAATGGTTTCCCAATGCCATCTCCAAGGTTTTGAATTCAGAGGACCTTCTCTTAGATAGGCTACCACTCAAGGCTAAAGAGCCTAGACTAAATAATATAGCCATATTATTTTTTACAGTAGGATCACATCATGCCTTACTAACTATCGCTGCAAATATTTTTTATTGAAACAACTTAAGTCACATTATGATGATAGTGGATAGTGAAGATTGTGGTAGTTAATTAATAATATCTCACCTCCGTTTTTGATGATGTTGAACAAAAACACAAATGGATGTGTGTCTCAACAAGCAATTGAAAGATTGCATCCGAGAACAGTGGAACAAGTGGATGTTTAGCAGCGGGGGAAAATCATTCAGGCTACTGTAATAGCCTAACAAAAACATGGCACCCACTCATGAGGTAATGTAGATTGTGGTAGTTAATTGACAATATCTCCCCACCATATTTTCATTAGAATTTGAGTGAAAAGAAAGTATATCCTCACTGAATTTATTTAATAAATTCAATGCAATACATTTTAAAATATGGGGGTGTCTTGTATGGTGAATATAGCCTGAAACCTACATTTTAACTTGAAAATGTGGGACTCATCTTATACATCATTATTCACTTAATGTACATGGACAAAATATCTTGGCCGTGTTTTGAAAAATATATTATATAAATACATTCACGCAACAAACTATTTCTTATTTAATAGTTAAAATATTTCATCCTTGAAAATGGCTAAATGTATAATTGAAAGCGCTTGGAAAAAAAAAACATTCAGACAGATTTTATGTAATTTATCATATGAAAAGAAAAAAATTATTAGATCACATGAGAAATTGTATAAAAAACTAAATCAAAGCACCTTGTCTGTCATATTCAATGAAATGTGCATGAAAGAAGGATTGCTGTCTAAATACACAAATTTTAAATAAATACAAATATATATATATATATATATATATATATATATATATAAAAGGCAGGATGTGTGTGTGTGTAACGAATGCATCGGGCGCAATTTTCACGATTTGCACCAAAATTTACATGCTTCAAGTTAATAGGAAGGCCAAGACCAACTTTGCGTTTCCCAACTCCCATTGATAGTGGAAATTATCAATTTTTCATGCTTCTACAGTAGTTTTCATGTAGTTTGTGGCCATTTTGTACTGGCAAGAGTGAGAGCCTATAGCTGGCTGCCACGAATAGGCAGGCAGATTCTATTGGCCAGCATGAGAGCCAACAGCTGACTGACACAAATGTTAACTAACATGCAAGCATGCAAAAAAATCGATAGCTGCATTCGTCACAAGTGGGAAAAATTTAAATCTGCATGGCACTTTACTCCAATTGGCTCATTCGCTTGCTTAAACTCAATGTTGATTCTGATTCCGCAGAACTGGGTTGGGTGTGAAAAAGTATTTGTTGTTAACATTCTTTTTTCATTCAATTTTTCCAGTTATGAGTCCTTTTTTAAAGCTCATCATTTTGTGTTCATTTTGTTTAGTTCTTTTTTTGTAACAGATTTAATGTTTAGAGCTTCGAAAAAATTTGCGGTGTGAGATAGGCAAGAAGTAAGGCATGTAGCAACATCAGCACGGCAAAAGGCACTCCTTTAAAGGCAAGGAAGGGCAAAAATATTTTAAGTCAAGTGATAGTGATTGCTGTATGAGTCGTACGATTTTTGAATCAAGCACAGGCAACGCTGGGCCATGCTGCTAGTATATATATGTACCTTTTTCTGAAAGAGTCTATGAATCTCTGTCAATCAATGACAATAAAGGTTATTTGTAAGTGAATTTAATCAGACTGGAGGTGTCTGTCTCAGTCTATTTTGACATCATATTTTTCGTATGTGTTTATCTCAATCATTTTTTATCAATTTATCCATCAAATTATCAAATATATATATATATATATATATATATATATATATATATATATATATGTATTACTGAATATGACAGACAAGTAATAGTTAATTTTGGATGTAGTTCTTCTTGTTTTTGCACAAGGGAGCAAATGATTGGTCCAAAACATTTCTTTCCCTTCTATGAAAACAAGAGAATCTACATAAAAAATTAACAAAGTATTACTTATCTGTTATATTCAATCATACATGTGTGCACAAATTCACACACACACACACATATATATATGTATAGAGAGAGCGAGAGGAGAGAGAGAGGGGAGAGAAAGATATATATATATATATATATATATATATATATATATATATATATATATATATATTTCATATCTAATACCAATTTTTATACTAGCTTGTTCATATTTATCCTTCTATCTTAGATTGCTCTCGGTATGTTCATATCTATCTATCTATTTATCTATCTATCTATTTAATTGTCTTGGATTGTTCATATCTATCTATATGTGCATCTATCTCAGTATGTTTATATCTATCTGGGATTCTTCATGTCCCTCTGTAAATCTGTCCATCAGTATGTTAATATCTATCTATCTATCTATCTATCTATCTATCTATCTATGTTCATATCTCTCTATCACTTAATTTATCTATCTCAATATTTTCAAATCTATCTTGGATTGTTCATATCTATCTATAAATCTATCTATCACAGTATATTCATATCTATCTTTCTCAGTATCTTCATATCTATTCATCTTTCTTCATATGTTCATTTCTATCTCTCTCTCTCTCTCTCTATCTATCTATTTAAGATTATTTATTTACCTATTTATCAGTCTATTTCTCTATCTATCTATTTATCTATAACAGTCTGTTCATATCAATCCATCTATCTGTGTGTTTATATTACTTCATTTTTCTACAATAAATCAAATATTTCCATTGATCGGATGCTATAGATATACTCATATGTATGCAGTTACAGATTCAGCATGGTTGTTTGTCTGTGTGTTGAATGTTTGTTTCCATGAAAAATTAAATCAACTGAAGAATAATACATTACAACAATCAGAAGACGAGAGATAAATTAACTCAATGAAATAAAATGCTGATGAATATTTAAAAAATTTTGTCTGGTGAGAAGAGAAGAGACAGCAGAGGTTATTTATTTTTTTCTTTCAGTTTTTCTTCATTAGAAGAATTGATTTCTTTTCGTTAAAACCTGAATTCAAATTACTTCAATCTGTTGATGATGTAAACATTTTAGGAATATCTGATCAAAACACTTGACTGACATCTGCCACGAATGAAAGCGGAATACAAAACAAAGCTTGTTTTATATGCACGCATGTATGTAGTATTTGAATACTTACATAAATGTGTGAGTATATTGAAGAGAAGTGTGCTTTTATTTGTATCTAGGTGAAACTCAAAAATCTATACTTATTTTCATCTTACTCCCTCTCTCTCAATATATATATATATATATATATATATATATATATATATATATATATATGGGGCAGCAAATCATTATTCAAACATATATTGCTAAATATAACAGACAACGAATATCTATTATGTTTGATCATGAGCTGTTGTAAACTTCATATAGTTACTTTAATTTTGGGAGAAAATACAGACAAAAAATGTTTCCAACATTTTGATATTTTTTATTATGCTGTTCCTTGATCTAAGCTATATTTTATGATATTTCATTCTTTCATGTGGTATGACGTCATAGAACCCACATCATGAATTTACGACCTGCGTCTTCCATTCCACGACCGTTATTGTTGCATAGCAATCTTCTATGTCAACATAACTGAATATCATATTGGATCTTTGTTTAAATGTCCAAATTACCCCTGAAGATGGCACATGCCAACTGAAAGCTTAAATCAAGGAACAGCATAATAAAAAAAATATCCAAATGTTGGACAATTTTTGTCTTTATTTTCTTCTGAAATAAAAGCAACTTTAAGATGTTTAGAACGGCTCATGATTAAACATAATTAACATTCATTGTCTGTTACATTTAACAGTATATGTTTGAATATATATATATATATATATATATATATATATATATGAAAAGGGAAAAAGATATGTGTATAGGCGTGCATGTTTATAGATGCTTAAGCAAAATAAAATCTGTAAATAAAGAATACCATAAACAACAGATGTCTATCTATATCAGTATTTTTCATATCTATCTATCTATATGTAGATAGGTAGATTAATGTATAGACAGATAACAGTAGATAGATATAGATATTTATAAATTTGCATGGATATGGTTATAAGCAAAACACACACATACACACAGATATATGTAGATTTAATGGGGATTGTTAATGAAATTTGAGGAATAAAAACATAACAAAATGATAGCAATATTGACAATAAGATTGATGATATTATTTATATATATATATATATATTGATTTCAATTATTAAAACATGTAAATTTCAGAAATACGTTATTCAAAAAAAAATTTTGCTTGAAGATGGAACAGAGCTTACTTTAACTCAATTTAATTCAAATAATTATATTGAAGTTTTCGGCTCTTGTTTTGAAACATGAAACCTCTTATGTCGCCAGTTGGAATCATACTTTTAAATAAATAATTATATTTATCTCTACTTGTGTATTGAGCACTATTTTTTAAAAATAATAACTAAAATACTAAGGAACTTTGGATTATTTACCTAACCAGTTCTTTCCTATTTTCTATATATTTTCACACACACACACACATATATATATATATATATATATATATATATATATATATATATATATATATATATATACGATACATATTTCATATTTATAAGCCTTTTGATAAAATTCAAGCATGAAGACATCATTTTGTTGTGTTTTTATCCTACAAATTTCATTAATTATCCCATTAATGTACATATTCTAAGAAGTACATGTGTACCATCTTTTGTTTTAAATATATATATATATATATATATATATATATATATATATAGATAGATAGATAGATAGATAGATAGATAGATAGATAGATAGATAGATGTATCAGATTTATTTATTAAAGTTTATAGATCATTAAACTCCTTTATAGCAGCGAATGTTGGACAGTCTCCTCAAAGATGAAGAAGTGACTTGAGGTAACAGAGATGTGTTTCTACAGAAAGATGTTGAGGATATCATGGACCTAGCATGTGAGCAAATATGAGGTCTTGGAGCGAATGCAGACAAGGAGGAAGCTTATACTTAACATCAGGAAGAGGTAGGTGAAGTTTTTGGGACACATAATGAGAAAGGAGGGTTTGGAGAATCTGATACTCCCAGGCTGAATAGAGGGAAAGAGAGACAAAGGAAAGCAACGTCTGATATACCTGGCAGGCTTAAGCAAGTGGTTAACAGAACATGGTCTGGGGGAGGTGGCAGAGGGATGAAACTTATTGAGAACTACAAGGGATAGTGGGAAGTTAGGTTAAATCTCAAAACAAATAATGACACAAGGCCAATTTTATGAAACACTCAGCAGAGATTAATCATCTAGAAGTTAAACTAGAAAACTTTTATTGTTGTAGTGTAGGCAACTGCAGAAAAGCAATATAAAGTATAAAACAAGGTTGCTGCTCAAATATACAATCAAACCATATAATAATTATCAATGTGTATTTATTTTTATATTTCCTGTCCTATTTGAAGTGGGGAGAGAAGTAAATCAAGTTAAGTTAGTAAATTCATGAATGATTACTTCTCTTAGTCATTTTAATAATCTATACAAGTAAAATATCAATCTGCATTTAAACAAAATTACTTTCCAAGCAAAATTAAGTGTTTAATTAATCATTTACTTTACTTCTACATTTCTTAGACTGCAGTCTTATTTATTCAAGACTTTCATGTGAGGCATTCTGATACCTTTGTCTATTACCTAGTCATCTTGATTCAACTTGGTCTTGAAGTAGGCTTTGTTGTCACTATCATTTTCATACTATTGTTAATCTTTTACTTCTGAGAGAGATTTCCATTTCAATGTAAAATTAAACGCATATTTTTAGCATGAAAAGATACTGAGCAAAATAATCAATAAATAATAGATATGTCTTAAAAATATAAAGAGCTGATAATATTAAAAAAAACTTCATTGAATTCTATTTTATTTACAAATTCTTTCAGTTGGCTTTATTGAATCTCAATATATTGTTTCAAGATTTTGTTCCATAGCATCTCACTATTAAAAACTTTCTAACAATTGCCACTATTTTTACCAGCATAGGTACGCTAGTATATATATATATATATATATATATATATATATATATTTTTTTTTCCACCAATAAACTTTGCCCATTTTTTTTTTATTATCTAATTTACTCTTTTATTATATAATTTACCTCAATTTAGCTCTGTTGAGCAATGTACGAAACCGGTTAGCTAGCCTGTTTTTCATTTTTACTTTTTATTATCATGAGTGGTAATAATAAAACTAATTTTTGTCTAATCATGGCAGTGATAAAATTTTGTACCACCACACATATCTTTATATATATATATATATATATATATATATATATATAGTTGTATGGATGTGAGTTTGTAACCCTAGGTTTCATGCTTTTGCAATCCTCAGACAAACTGTTTTATTTTTTAAAATTTGAATCTGTTTATGTCAGTTTCTGTTTGATTAAGTTTGGTGATGTTTGGTGGTAGTAGGAGGAAAAATTCTCCTTTGGGTCCATTTTCGGAGGGCACTCATACATACGCAGATATACATACATCCAGGTGAATGTATTGTAGTTCTTACAAACATATACATATATGAATAATGCAGAGCCAGGTGCAGATATGTACCCATGAGTTCAATTATGTATACATACAAAATTGTGGTCATTTCAGCATTGAGATTGTGTATTGAAGTTCTTTCCACAAGGGGTGGTTGTGGTATTATTCTTGTCATCTTTCAGATTGTTTGTTTATGTCATTAATGGAATGATATATATATATATATATATATATATATATATATATATATATATATATATATATGTATATATTTTGTATTATTATTTATTTGCATGGATAATAAATAATATTTAGATCTACTCTGTATTGAGACCTCTTTTAAATGTTATAGACAAGCAAATTATGCTCCATCATTTGTTCTTATCTTACCTGTATATATATATATATATATATATATATATATATATGCATACCCATGTATATACAGAGAGAGAGAGAGAGAGAGAATGATTGAGAAAGAGAGAGTGAGATTTGATATGTAAGCTAGACATGAGAACGATGTAATTTTCTACAGATTAAAAACTCTTGATATAATAAATAAAAACATGGCTAGATTCAATATCAAATTACTATATACAAACATACCCATCTCTAATATATATATATATATATATATATATATATATAGTAATGATACAATATGGTAAAATTTATGGAATTTCCAAGAGGATATAGATCTAGGAGAGCTCTATGTCAAATGGTAGAGCAAAATTATATTAATATTCTATTATACTGATATTCGTTAATTAATATATATATATATATATATATACAGACAGATGTATAAGAAAGAAAAAGCAATATATGTTGGAATGTAAATTGGTATTTTTATTTTTTTCTATACTTAAGCACCATGGACAACTGTGCTCCGATATGGCAATGAATGCTTGATAATCTTCTCACAGATGGAGAAGAGACTTGAAGCAACAGAAATGTAGTTCTACAGATGGATGTGGAGAATGTTGTGGACTAGACATGGGAGCAACAACAAAGTTTTAGAGAAAATGGAAAATGAAAATGAAATTTATTCTTAAGATTAGGAAGAGTCTGTTGAAATTTCTAGGGCTCATAACGAGGAAAGAGTGCTTGGAAAATTCAATACTCACAGATTAAAGGAAAAAAGGACTGAGCAAAAAAACAAAAAAAAAAACTAACCTCCCTACTGATCTTCAGTAAATGGAGAGGAGAATAAGTTTTACTAGACCTATCAAAAGACAGAATTTATTAAGAAATACAAAGGACTGGACTTCATAGAGAGCCATCATCAAAAAAATGTCCATGGCACTTGAGAAGAAAAAGAACAGAATAAAAATGCACCAAGGACTAATAACTTAAGAATTATGGGTAGCATATTTAATAAAAAGGTTTCTTGATTTTTCAAATCAAAATGAGTAAAAAAGAATCACAGATGCAAATAGGATAAGACAAAAATATGCATGTGGGTTTGAGGTGCCTTTTTTTTGTTAATCATTTCACTCCATACAATGAAATAAAGCCATTAAGACAAGGGGTTACTGAGTGTGAAAATGAGTGAGAAAAAACACTATTAAAGAAAGCAAACAATAAAAAAACAGGATTTAAGAAGACAGAAGATAAAGACTGACATTGCATTTAAATTTTTAAACGTCAAATTTATTTTGAAGCAAGAAGCTGGAAGAGTGTTCCACAAGTGAGAAGTGTGAGAGAAGAAACTTAGGGTTACATCTAGCTGAAATTTCAACTGTAAAATGATGAGACCTTGCCAGCAATCCATTACTGCATGTAAAGTGATAAAGCCTAGGTATATATAAAAATTCATCAGAACAATTAACATTATATTATTTATAGAAAAGACACAAAGAAGTTATGTTAGCTAAATGTTTTTTTCAAATTTGTTCAGCAAGGATTTAAAGAGAAAATACGTCATACGTTTATGTCATGACCTTTTAAGAGCAGTAACCTTTAAGACATTACTGTATACATGCTCAAGATGACTATTTTAAGGAAACAGCGGGATTTAAGTAGAAAATTGAAACATACACACACACAAACACACACACACATATATAAAGATTTTCCTAAAATATAGTTAATAAAAAATCCAAATCTACAGTAAGGTTACTTTTAGAAAAAAACTTAAACAGCTTTGCATTTTGTACATACTAAAAATACATTGAGCACTGTTTTTATTCATATAAGTGATTTTCTTGAAAAAAAAAACAAGCACTTAGTTTGCTGTTTTTGTTGTATTTTGTTAAAAGTTTTCATATGGAAAAATGATATATAAATTAAAAAAGAAATATTTTCGAATTTAAATATATATATATAACTTTTACACACTTTAGCATCGAGGATGTTTGTCACACATATTTTAATATTATCTCTTACTTCATTAGATGTGACGCATATCTAACCAATAAGAAACGACTAAACACAGCATACCATTAATCTGCATCTCTTTGATTCTTATCATTTTTATCTCAATCTCTGGTGAAGTTTTAATAAATGATACATGTTAGATTAAGATCTGTTTCCTACTTGTTCTTTATCCTATCTCATAAATAAATGTTCTTTATCCTATCTTATGTATTAAATGAGACCAAACTAAGCTATATATATATATATATATATATATATGTATATATGTATATATAGGTCAATTAGGTCTCATTTAAATACCCATGGAGAGCTACCATACCCTATTCATAACATACTTGTTAACAACACAAGTATAATAGCATCACTACATTTTTGAAGTTTAGGGTTATCAGAGAAGCAAGTATATATATATATATATATGTATATAATTAGATAACAAACAAATAGGAAATGTTTATCAATCTAACATGTACTTTTATTAAAGTGTCATCATTCTGATAAAGCTTTAATAAAATGAAACATTATAATATATTGATAAACGTTTCCTATTTGTTCATTATTTTTTCTTTCAGGATCATTATTTTTCTGGATCATGATTCTTATTTGATCTATATTTGATCCCAATACACATATATAATAATACATATATATATATATATATATATATATATATATATATATATATATATATATATCCTTGTAAAATGAGAACAAAGAGAATCCAATGCTGTCGTCCATAACATTCATTTAAAAGAGAGCACAATACAAAAGTAGAGTAATATTCTTTATTTTATAAAAAATCATGTAAAAATGATACACAAATGCAAACATGTTTCAATGTGTATTGACACATCATCAGACATTAGAGTCATTTAATACACATCAAAATATGATTGCCTTTGTGTATCGTTTTCACATGTTTTTGATGTAATATCCTAAAATAAAGAAAAAAAAAAAAATATATATATATATATATGTTTAAGTATGCATATATGTATATATGTATGTATTTGAAAATTGTAGCATAAATATGTTATAAAATCATCACTTCTGGTGTCTTATCAAGTGTTGAATGTGAATTCTACACTCATCACCATCACTTGATGTTACAAGTATGTTACAATTTTCAAATAAATTATATTTGATATCATATATCTGTCTATATACATTCTATATTTGATATCATATATCTGTCTATATATATTCTATATTTCTGAGGTGAGGTATTATGTACATTATTTACATTATTCGATTGACCTCATCTTTGTCGCCATATTTACTACAACGTTTCGGGCATTGTACGCTTCGGCCTTCTTCAGGTGATTGGAATGTCAAACTTTACCCTTTATTTCACTCACTGGCATAGACTGTTCCAGTTCCACGTGCCATGTTTAATGGGTGTCAGTTATCAGTCATCTCCTGTTAATTCCCCTCTGAAAGTTCTCCACTGCCTTAACCGGGTATTGAACTCACACTCTTTGGGTCCTGTCACTGGATCTAAACAATGCCTTTATCCACTGTGTCATGTGTCCTTGTGTATGAATTTCTGGGTATTATAAATCTAATGTCTTCAGCAACCATTTTTATCAGTGCTCATATTGCAATTTTTTGCTGTTATCATTGCTCTACTCTGTATTGAACACTCTTTTAAGAATAGTATTTTTTTATAGTAATAATATATATATATATATATATATATATATATATATATATATATATATTCTTCCTTTTGTTCTTCATTCCCCTAATACACTTTTAATTTTACCTGCAATCTTCATCTTCTCGTTATTTGTCTATATGCCATGTCTCTTCAGGATGTAGGCGATCATGGCTTGGCACAGTTTCCTGTAGCTCTTAGTATATTTTATATTTTTGCTGCCATAAACCCATATTTTGCAACTTTATTTAAAGGGTAAAGTTAATGATGTCTAGGAAAATTAAATTGAGAAATCTTTTTTGCTACTGAAAACTTGCAACCCCGTATTCTTTTGTCTCATGTTTCTCACTAAAGAGGTCGTCAATAAAAATAGTATCCTTTGAGTGAGAGATCCCATGAAAGACCTAGCATTGTACTCCAACGATTAATGATAATAAAAAAATTTTCAAATATTATGTAGCAGATTTCTAGCAATTTTATATAAATGTGTCATTTGATCTTTTACAAACACACACACACACACACACACACACATATATATATATATATATATATATATATGTATTATAAATTAACTGATTTAAAAATATGGTTCCTTCGCTACACAGGAATCACCATGTTTCAAAAACCGAAGCTGAAAACTTCAAATTTAATAATAATTACATTAAAAGCATTAGTTCTGTTTCATCTTCAAGCAAATTTTAGCAGTTAATTAGTAATATTTATGCTCTGTAAATTTAAATTGAGCACTGTTTTGTAAAAATAAAAATAAAAATAAAAACATCAATATGAACACCGGATTATATATCTTACTGTTCTTTCTTTTTATTATAATATATATATATATATATATATATATATATATATATATATATGATCAAAGATCATTTTATTTATGCTATATTTATAGGTAAAGTGGTCCATAAACCAATGAGACCTATAATATCAGGAATAGGCAGCACCCCACATAAACTAACACACAAACTAAGCAGAATTTTAAGCCCACTTCTCAGCATTATTAGTCCATCACACATAGAAAATTCAGGTGACCTCCTAAACAAATTAAAAATCATAGACATTATAAACAAATGTATGGCTAGTTTAGATATAAAATCTCTATACACAAACGTCCCTATAAATCTACTAAAAAAAACACTAACAAAAGCAAAAATTAAATTACATCTACCTACACATATAATCATAAAAATATGCCAGCTAATAAGCAAATTTATATATATATATATATATATATATATATATATATATATTGGACAATAAATATATTAAAAAATTAAAATCTTCAGACACACTGGGTTGTATATTAATATTCCTTCGTTTTTATTATTATTTCATTTAGATTCCTCAACTAGTTTCAGCCAACATGGCCATCATCAGGAGAAAAATAATTTTCTGCTTGCTGGTAGCAGTGAACTACAGAAATGAATGTCTTGATGGAGAAAATGAACTTTTGTCTGTAGTTTTCATTTGTTTTTTTTAATTTTTTTACTTTTTTTAACATAAATTTTGGACAGTCTTTGTGTTTGTCAAACAATCTCTTTTAAGTTGTTTGATATAAGAGCTGGATGGATTCATGCTGCTCTGAATTCCCTTAGTCATTTTGTTAGTTTTTATTGGTTCCTGAAAGGGGATATATATATATATATATATATATATATGATAAATTTTGAAAAACAAAAAAAATCCTTAAATGTAGTTAAAATGAAAAGATTTAAGGATTTTTGTTTGTTTTTTTCAAAATTTCTTCATTCTGTCGGATTTATATCCATTTACACTTGCTTATATATATATATATATATATATATATTTATTAGTAATATCTAGGAGGCACGGTGGAGTAATGGATAGCAGCTCGGATTGAGGAATCGGAGAACCAAGTTTGAATTCCATTTGAATATATTACATTCACTTACATGTTAATAACCTCTTCTTTTCCCCTGAGCTATGGATAAATAGCCGGACAGACTGGGTTCTATAACATTGGCAACATGGCGACTGGTCTAGGAGAAGGACAAACTCTGAATTCAAACCCAGCCTGGAGAGTGTTGGGCTACGTCAGACTGTCTTGCCCAAGAAACACCACTTTTACTCTAGCTGCAGTACACATGGTGCCCCTATGATGCTACAGGTCACAAGACAAAAAATGATCTATTACAAACTGTACAAAATTTTCCTTTGATGTGTTTTATCCCTAAAGTGAGACTAAAGTAAGGTTGATGTTGATGTGATTACACATACACATGAAGGGGAGGGGGTTGTTGAAATTTTAAATTAATTTTTATGTGTTTTGGTAACCAATTTCATTTTGTTTCTTTTTCTTTTTGTTATTAAATATCTCACATTTATCAAATGCATTAGTATTCAACAGAACTGCATTCAATCACAACTTTGTTCTAAAGAATTCCACACTTATTAAAAGAGACAGAAAATTCTTGTGAGTGCCACTATTGGATCTTATCAAAATAGAAACCATCCCAGATTTTTCATGTATCTCCGTTCCTGAAAGAAATACTACTTTCCTAAGACAACATACATGTGTATAAGAATGTTAAAAAAAATGTTTAAATTCCTAACCTTCTAACATTTAAAATATATAATACATAAATCTCAAAATAAAATAATATAAATATTAATTATGTAATAAAAAACAATTCAACATGCCATCATCTCTGTCTTTTCTACAAATACTTTCATGGTAACTGCTCTGATGAGCTACTTTTTCTAGTTCACAGACTGCATGAATTTAAACGTGCTACTAGTCTAGCATCTTGGTCTCACCCTTTCACAGTCGAAATGGTTAAATGTAGCCGCCTCTTCTACTCCAATAACTTCATGTCTCACACTTCTCATCTGTAGAATTCCCTTTCCTATTACTTGTTTCCCTGATAGGTATAATCTTCAACTATTCAAATGTAATGTCAATCGGCATCACCAGATGCCTTGATCTATTCCCTGTTCTTCTCTTCATCCTTTCCTCTATCATACCTCTTTACTCTCACTCACACTCTCTGTAATCCCTTGCATGCTTCAGGTGAAATGCTTAAAAAAAAAGAAAAAGCATTTACAAACATTGTGTTTATTAGAAATTTAATGACATCACTTAGCATCCTTCATGATTTACATTGAATTTTCTGATGACTAGAAGTATATATATGAGAATTTAAAACGGTGAAATATTTATGCTAATTTTAAATATTGTTTATAAATACTTGTTGCAAAATAAAATCTTTATATTTGCCTTGATAATGTCCATCAGATGAAATATGTCAGCTAAGATAATTATTTTTGTTGTCTTTATTCATATATATATATATATATATATATATATATATATCTTGAAGCAATCCAATATCTAGCCACACTGAAGAGCTGTGATAAAGCAAAACAGTCAGTCTGTGGATGACTATATATAAGCTGTTGGGAAATCCGGTTGAGCTATCTGGAGAAAAGGGTAATTTTAAAAACAGTGGCTTCTACTGCTATTAACAGATTGCTCTTCAACTATGAATCAAGCTCTCCTGACTACTGGTGTATTTCATATAGAAAACGTTCAAATTTCCCTTTCTCTCTGCTATGTGATGATTGCCTAGGAGTAGAATCTCAGATTGATGCCAAATTGGTCAGGTTTCAATCCTGGCTTGAAGCAATCAGATGTATAGCCACACTGAAGAGCAGCGATACATTTAAACAGTCAGTCTGTAGATGACTATATATATATATATATATATATATATATATATATATATATATGCAGGTACATCAGTTAGTTCACATTTTGTGCAATTTTCAGTAGATAATGTTTGACATTTGACTAACAAGCATCACGGAATTCAGTGGCCTAATAATAAGATAAATATATTTTTTTTATAAAATAAATACATCATTAACCCAATGAACTTACTGATTTACCTATATATATATATATATATATATATATATATATATATAATAATAATAATAATGGACTCTCCCTTCGGTTTCGATGTATGAGAAACTGACAGCTTATTGATTCAGTTATGAAATTTTGTGCAATAATCTTAAGTGGCAGTTAAGACTTTCCAGTGATTTACAAAGGAGGCCACATATGGGGCAAGTGTGAGGATTGCGAGATGAGATCACTCTTAGATTGGCTGATCTTTTAGATCTTGCTTGTATTTTGCAGATGATTAAGACAAGTAGATTGAAAACTGGTGAGTCCACTAAACACATTGATTTCCATTCTATATATATATATATATATATATATATATATATATATATATGTGAAAAGCAATATTTTCAAAAGACAAAAAGAATATATTCATTGGTCAAAATAAACTTATTCCCCATATGAGTTGATTTTGGATTTCATTGTATTAATCTTTGCTCTGTAAAAATAAATGCATTGAGCTCTTTTTTTTTATATTACTAGGATATATATATATATATATATATATATATATATATATATATATATATTTACAAAGTTAGCACTCAGTGTGTTTCATGCTCATACCGACTCATCAGACCACCTTCTGATGATTGCATATAAACATGAAACAAACTGTTGCCTCTGAGTTTTGACTGCAATGTCTACGTTTATATTTACATACACCCTATCCCTGATATTGAGCACTTTAACCCATAAATATGGTATACCTTAAAACTTTATTTTATCATATATATATATATATATATATATATATATATATATACAGGGAAGTGGTTAGAGTAGTTCCATCAAGAGAAAAATTTGTATATTAAAAACCGCAAATGTTGTTGGATGTAACATGGATTTTTAAAAAAATATTTATATTGTGGTTTCTCTCTTCTTTTTAATATATATATATATATATATATTCAGTTGTACAGATATGTGTTTGTAACCCTAGGTTTCATGCTTTTGCGATCATCAGACAAACTAGTTTATTTTTGTATGTATATTTGCTCGAACACCAAATGTCGTATTGTATACAAGTGTGTGTTTATAATGAATAATGCATGTACCTGTACGTATGTATGTCTGCATGTGTATGAGTGTCATCCCAAAATGGACACAGAGAAGAATTTATATATATATATATATATATATATATTTATGAAATTTCTCAGATGTTTAGGCCAGTAAATGTTGTTAATACTGTTTATTATAAACAGATCATTAACTTAAATATGTGTGCCTATACATATAATGAATGACAATAAAATATATTAAAATATATTTATATGTATATATATGTGTGTGTGTGTATACATATATATATATATATATGTATGCATATTTATATATATGTAAGTATATATATATATATATATATATATATATATATATATATATATATATATATATATATATATGTAACAGTGTTAACAGTGTTTAATAACCTTTAGATAGAGGTACATATTATGGGCATATTCTGTTTCCTGCATTTTATGATTCTTAATAATATACCAATCATATGTGTCACTAACAGTGTGATGGCAATAAAATGATTATCATACCCTCAAAATGGAAAGTTTCTGTAATTGGTTTCTAGTTTTTTAATCAGATCTAGAAAAACATAATATACGCATTATATATATATATATATATATATATATATATATATATATATATATATATTTTCCCGTATTTTTCTCTAATCATGTTCATCAATTTAGCTATTTTCAGAAAGTAAGCTTCTTTTGCAATCAAAATACATCTTTGATTTCGTTGGCATCATATTTTCGTAGTTTTAATTGTTATGCATATTATCATTATATATTTGAATTGGAGTTCTTTGATCATATCACGTGCTGTGATGTCATGCTTTGAGTTTAAATTGTCGGTGATGTCAGGAAATATAGTTGAAATTTCAAAGCACCAATCAAATTACTTCTAGCAAAACAAGAAAAATTTAAATTAAAACAAAACAATTAAAGAACTTAATTAAAAAATAAACCTTCTTTAAAAATTCTTTCCATGGTATTTCATGAAATATACAAATATAACTTTCAACTGTCTGTTATACTGAGAATCAAAAAAAAGACAGCTGAATTTTCTAGGATGGGTAATGAGGAAAGAAGGATTGGAAAAACTGATACTTCCAGGACATGCTGAACACAAGAGGGACAGTGGGAAAAAGCGAGTAACCTCGATAATGATGTTATGTAAATATGTATAAGAGTCTGTTGAAAAGATCTCAGCCTGACCAGAAAAATTAAGGTTTTTTCAATAGATGTCAGAACAGAGAGTGAGAGGTATAGAGAAAAAGCAAATTTGATAAAACCTACAAAGGATAAGAATTTGTGAAGAATTATGAATGTCCATGTACCGAACAGACATGGCACAAAGAAACTGTTTACATGTAAGAAGCAATATGTATAAGAGTGTGATAAAAAGATCTCAGCCTGACCAGAATAAAGGCCGATGATTCTTGTTTGGTTAATTAGGTTAGTCCGAGAACCTTTCAGCACCTCCTTGCATATACGTTTAATTGCTGCTACCTCTCTTTAATTTTTCTCTATATATCCTTATGTTTAAATATATAGACATATATCTTTTCTGACATATATATATATATATATTTATTAAAGACATTTTTATGTTTAACGTTCTTTTTTATAGATACAAGTATTTAAGTAAATGCTCTGTTTATAATAAACAGTATTAAATAACATTTACCGGCCTGAATGTCCGAGAAATTTTCATAGAAAATTATTTAATACTGTTTATTATAAACAGAGCATTTACTTAAATACTTGTATCTATAAAAAAGAACGTTAAACATAAAAATGTCTTTAATAAATAAATTGTCGGACTTTGTCCATTTCTTAATATATATATATATATATATATATATATATATATATATATAATTATTTATTTAAAAATGTGATTCCAACACGCTACATAAGAGTTCGCATGTTTCAAAACAAGAGCTGAAAACTTCAATATAATTATTTGAATTAAATTGAATTAAAGTACTAAGCTCTGTTCCATCTTCAAGAGAAATTTTTTTTTGAATAACTTATTTCTGAAATTTACGTGTTTTATAAGCATATTCATTATTAAAATCAAAATTTCTATGGTAACGGCGAGAGCAATTGTTTAAAGAAAAAGGGGCGTATGGTGTTAATAATTTGTATCAGTATCAAGTTACATTCACAGATGTCAAGCTCGAGCAAGGTTGGGGTGTCGGCTCTTGTTTTGAAACATGAGAACTCTTATGTAGCATGTCGGAATCATATTTTTAAATAAATAATTAATGCTCTACTTTTGTATCGAGCACTATTTTTTAAAAATAATAACAAAAATACTAAAGAACTTTGGATTAATTACCTAAAGAGTTCTTTCCTATTTTCTATATATTTTCACACACACACATATATATATATATATATATATATATATATATATATATATATATTGACTGAGGAACAATCTTTTCAAATATTGACCTAATGAAAGATATTTCTTTTAGGCTTGGTAGGCGAGCACAATTCATGCATCCAAGTTTGCATAATGATCAAAGCTATTTTACAAGCTGTCGTCATTTGATGACTGATGCTGCAAAATCTTTTTACTTCTCAAGCTATCAAAATATTCATGTACTTCTAAAATACATCTCACCATCGAGATGTTCTCATCGATGATGGTCTTTTCCTTTCCTGTTTTCTCAATATTTCTCATCTTTCACTGTCTGTCTCTCAATGACTTTCTCTCTCTCTCTCTCTCTCTCACTGCTTTTCTCACTTTTCCTATCTATCTATGTATCTCTCTAAATCTGCCTATTCTTATCTATCTATCTATCTATCTATCTATCTATCACATTCTGTTCGTATCTATTTATTCATCTATCTGTCTATTTATCGAACTCAGTCTGTTCATATCTATCTATCTATCTATCTATCTATCTATCTATCTATCTATCTATCTATCTCAGTCCTTTTCATATCTATCTATCTATCTATCTATCTATCTATCACATTCTGTTCATATCTATTTATTCATCTATCTGTCTATTTATCGAACTCAGTCTGTTCATATCTATCTATCTATCTATCTATCTATCTATCTATCTATCTATCTATCAGTTCATATATATTTCCATTTATTTTAGTATGATTGTTTTCATATTTACCACTGCTTGCATACGTATACATGCATACACACAGGCAGGCAGACAACCCCCTGCATCCACACACACACACACACGCATACCGATGCACACACAGACACACATATATTTATATGCGCACATATATATTTATACACAAAATATATATATATATATTATATAAATAAATATATCTATGAAAATGTATCTATCTATCTAATATATTAATAATATATATACATCCTTGCTGGTAGCATAATATATAAATACCAGTAAAAAAAATATATATATATATCTGTTATTTATATATATATATATATATATATATATATGTGTGTGTGAATGTGTGTGTGTGTATATATATATATATATATATATATATATATATATATATATATATATATATATATGGGCAGCAGTCCTGCTTTTATACTATTTTGACTAATAAACGACTGACAAGGTATGATGGTATCTTGTTGGCAGCTCGGCCATGTAATTTGATAATTGTATATTTGGACAGCAATCTTTCTTTCATACAAGTTTCATTAAAAATGACTGACAGATTTCAGACATGGTATATATTTAATAGCAGAATATGAAGAAGGACTAAAGAAACGAAAAGTCCCTCAGAGGATGAAATGCATTGGCTAAAATTGTCTTTTCTTTTGTCTTTCTTCATATATATATATATATATATATATATATATATATATTTGTGTATTTAGGCAGAATTCTTTCTTTCATGCACATTTCATTGAAAACGACAGACAAGGTGCTTTTATTTAGTTTTTTATACAATTTCTCATGCGATCTTATAATTTTTTCTTTTCGAATGATAAATTATATAAAAACTGTCCGAATGATCTTATTATCCAAGCGCTTTTGTCTATACATTTAGCCATTTTCAAGGATTATATTTTAACTATTAAAATTAGAAATAGTTTGTTGTATGTATGTTTTATAGAAATGTAAAGCTGAAATTGCTCAGATAAAAAGAACATTCGAACAGTTTTTATATAATTTATCATCTGAAAAGAAAAAAATTATTAGATCGCATGAGAAATTGTATACAAGTTGTATAGATATTAGTTTGTGATACTGGGTTTAATGCTTTTGCGATCATCAGAAAAATGATCATTTGACAAAAGAGTTTGTCTGATGATCGCAAAAGTGTGAAACCCAGGTTCACAAACTTGTATCCATACAATTTATGTTAAGACTGTCACTTACATAGAGCACTTTCCACTAAGTACCACGCATATAAAATGTATGTATATATATATATATATATATATATTCAACCTGCACACAATATATATATATATTTTTTTATCTTGCAAGTCATTGTATTTACTATAAAATTGGTAGTATCTATATATATGGTATAATCGACACTATATGTCATAACTTGTTTTGGTTTGTCAGATTCTCATATTAAACTTAACTATTTATTTTTAAGAGTCCTGGCTAAGATGATAAATTACATCCAACAGCAAGGCCTCTCATCAGGAGGTTTTGAGGGGCATAGAACCACCTCTTATTTGCTGATGTTCCCAGGTCCATCCTGACCTGGAGTGGTAGTACCTGTTAGGGTCCCAGCTATGGGTAAATAGTTAACACACAAACTGGGGTCAAAACACTATGAAAGTGTAAAAATAGGTTTTAATACCAGAAATACTTTACAAAAATTATTACCAGCAATAAAGATCTTGTTGGCATTAAATAACCCATTGAGGTTGATATGCTGTTAAACAAAACAAACACTATTTATTTTTAAATAATTTATTTTAAAATATATAAATTTAAAGGCCATCAACAGTTATATTTAACTTACAGAGAATAAATAATTATTCTTCTATTTTGCAGCCTAATATAGGTTACTTGATATTCAGTATTCTTTACAAATTTTTCATTCATTTCAGTAATTCACCTACTATTTCTGTCTTAACATTATCATTGGATAATTTATTGTTTCCCTGATAACTTCTTTGTGAATATTTTTCAATATTATATTTATTTATATCTAAAGAATTTGGGAAACATTCCATTAATCTGATATCTTTAGAAATTTATTTTGGTAAGGTGGGCAATATGAAGGATCTTTACTATTTACATTATTCGGACTATTGTCCTCAACTTTGTCACCATACTTATTACAATGTTTCAGCCGTTGTATGCTCCAGCCTTCTTCAGGTGGTTGGAATGTCAAACCAAACCCTTTATTTCACTCACTGGGGTAGACTGTTCTAGTTCTACGTGTTATATTTAATGGATGTCACTTATCAGTTATCTCCTATTAATTCCCCTCTCCAAGTTCTCCACTGCCTTAACTGGTTAAGGCAGTGGAGAACTTGGAAAAGGCTGGAGTGTACAATGGCCAAAACGTTGTAACAAATATGGCGACAAAGATGAGGACAATAGTTCAAATAATGTAAATAGTGTACCTAATACCGCATCTCAGAAATATAGACAGATAATGAAGGATCTTGTATGAATATATTCTTTCAGTTAAAACTTCTTGTTTGTGACCTGAACCATTGAAAATTGTCCAAGAACTTAAAATATTTCTTTGCATTTATCTTGATGTCATCATCGATTTTGAAAGGGTATTTGCTGCCTATAAAAACTATTCTTAAACAAGTTATTTAATCATTTCACCTGAAACAAGGCAATAAAGCCACTAAACTGCTAGGACTTACTAAATGCTAGAGAATAGGAGAAAAAAATTATTAAGGAGAGAGAACAATAAAAAACAAGAATTACGAAGACAAAAAATAACGATTGACATTGCATTTAAATTTTTGACAAACAAAGTCGATTGGGAAGCAAGAAGTTAGAAG
>CAHIKZ030000913.1:1840000-1895000 GCA_903632075.3 Acanthosepion pharaonis | reverse complement strand
TCGCTCCTATTTGTTCTCGCTCCAAATCTTTTGCAACCCTCTGCATCCTAGTGGCTTCATGCCTTGCTCGGGGCGTAATGCATAAAAAGAAAAAAAAAATTTAAGGAGGAAGAATGCACAAAATCATGGCTAGAGCATTTTCAAATATGTAGATACAGACAGTAGACATATATATATATATAGATAGATATTTTTCAATTTTTTTTTATCCAACCTATCTAATGTTTTATTAACGTTTTTGATTTGAATGAAAGTGAACTTTGGTAAATTTACTGGTTATATAAAAGGACTAATTCAGAAATTAGTTAATTAGATAGACAGAACTTGTTGATATTATTCAACAAAATATATTTGCAAGAATTCTTGGTACCTAATTAAACCATATTTAAATTATCTCTCTATCTCTTGATTTCTTTCTCTCCTCCCTCCCATTCTCTCTCATCTCTCTTTCTCTCTCTCTCTCTCTCTCTGTATATATATATATATATATATATATATATATATATATATATATATATATATGTATGTATGTATATATATATATGTGTGTATATATATATATATTTTTTTTTAAGCGTTTTCACCCTAAGCAAGGTGGGAAGCCACTAGGATGCAAGGGGTTACAGAAGATTTGGAGCAAGATTTGGATCAAGATCAGATAGGAGTGATAGAAGAAAGGATGAGGAGAAGGATAGTGGATAGATCAAGGCAACTGGAGATGTCGATTGACATTACATTTGAATAGTTAGCTCCCAGGGAAACTGGAATAGGGAAGGGAGTTCCACAGGCGTGAGGTGCGAGACATGAAGCTATTGGAGTAGAAGAGGCGGCTATATTTAGTAGTTTCGACAGTGAAAGGGTGAGAGCGAGATGACAGCCTTGTAGGTCGCTTGAATTCATGGAGTCTGGGAACCAGCGAATGCAGCTCCTTGGAGCAATTACCATGAAAGTATTATATATATGCATATATATATATATACATACAGGGAAAAATCCAAGTAGATTGTAATAATATAAAATATTAAAACTGATCCACAAATAAAGCTCACTATATTTATTATAGAGGATATAAATGAATTAGATGCAAATGAAACTCAACTGTACCCTATTTTGATAGCCATTTCACTCCCACCCCACAGCATAATCTCCCTGGGGCTTGTCAATGCTAAAACGTTTGTTTTTTTAAGAAGCATTTTAGCATTGACCAGCCCCATTATTATGGGGAAATGCCTATCAAAATGGGGTAAAATTGAGTTTCATTTTTTATGTAATTCATATATATATATATATATATATATATATATATATATATATATACACACACACATGCACACATACACATGCATACACACATACACTCCCCCCACACACACACATATGTACATGGCTTGAAGATTGTATTCAAGCAACAAACAGACTTTTGCCGTCACTAGGTTTATTGGGTTTTTTTTTGTTTAGTGGCATATCAACACCTCTATGGGTTATTTAATGCTGAAATCTAAATATTTTGTATATAATTTATTTTTTAGATAATAATGGTTTTAATAATACCAATCTTACTAATTAACCCATAGCTGGGGAGACAACAGGTGACTATAAGAAACCCAACTGGATTTGGAACTCAACTAAAATAAAATTACAAATCCAAGTCATTATACCACCTGTACATCCAAGATTACAGCACCAAACAGTCACCCAGGTAGGTACTGACCAGGCTCAATGTTGCTTAACTTTGGAGATCAAACAGGTATCAGTGTTTCAACATAAGTCTCACCACTGGGTATTGACCTCATTGCTCACTTTAATATTTACATATTTTCTATTGCTCATATTGAGCACCTTTATCCCTAAACTGAAAACTATATTTTAATATATACGAAGTACAGTCCAAAAGTTTGAAGCCATCCCTGTAATTAGACTGGGAAGAACTTGCGAGAAAAGTGAAAAAAATAAATGAAAAAGAGCTCTTGGTGTCATTGAAAAAAGAATGGAATCAATTATCAAACTTATACTTTGAGAAACTTTTACAACAAATACCAGGAATTTGTGCTGCAGTAATCAAGGCTAACGGTGGATATTTTGATGAGAGCAAAACTTAATCATAAAATGTTTTTTTTCTTTTTGACGTAATAAAATTTCTAATAAAAGATCACTTTTTTTAACTACATATAATAATTTTCTCTTAATTAAAGTACAAAACAAAAAATACCCTTAGAAAAGGTATGAATCCTCTTCTCCCCTCAGCTGTGGATAAATAGCAGGACAGACTGGGTTCTATAGCCTTGGATGGCAACTGGTTTACCACAGAAACAAATGGCTACTGTGGGGAAAAAAATCTGCCTCGTCATGATTGCCTACATGTACATGACGCATGGCACATAACTGACTGACTGACCAGGGGTCGCCTCAAAATTTTGAACTGTAGTGTGTGTGTGTGTGTGTATATATATATATATATATATATATATATATATATATATATATATATATATATATATACATAACTCAAATGTTAATTTATGGTTACCCATGTTTAAGTAGATGTTCTGCATTATCTGAATTACTTCAACTGGCCTATGCATTCAAGAGACTAAATAGAGAATATATAACCTCCAGCAGGAATAATTATATAATAATCTCTATAATATTTTTTATTATTTAATTCATGGCTTTTACTAAAAAGTTAACTGAATATATATATATATATATATATATATATATATATATATATATATATATATATATATATATATATATATACACACACACATTCTTAGAAAATCTGAATTTTTGTTTATATATATATATGATATATATATATATGTTTTTGTATGTATATATTATATATATGTTTATATATATATATGTATGCATGTATATATGTTTATATATATATTGTATATATATATATATATATACGTTTTATATATATATATTTTATATATATATGTTTTTTTTATATATATATATATATATATATATATATATATATATATATATATATATATACATATACACACACAAACTTGGTGATTATATATATGGTAGTTAGAACATTTTATTTTCTGACAATGAAATCCAGGTTCAAATCCCACCAGTTCCTTATGTTATCAGGCTGATGAAGTGATCCCATTATGCTGGATCATTTGAAAGTGAAACCCACACCACAGGTTGACCCAAGCCTTCTGAATGAAATTGGGTAGGCAGAATTATTTGTGGTGCTACCATAAATTTGTAAATCATTGTGAATTATTTTTTTGAGCATGCTGGTATTGTTCAAAGTTTCAGATGTTGTACTCTCTCCCAGAAATTGTAACTATGGTCCACTTTTCATAGTTCCAGTATGGCTGTTGAACAAAGACATTATTTGGACTGTTGAGGTGATCTTTATTGTCATATTCACAATGTTTCAGCTGTGGTATACTCAGGTCTTCTTCAGGGTATATTGATTATAGGTTATATAGATTAGAATTTCAAACCAAACACTTTATTTCATAAATAAAAACAAGTGAAATTTGTCAGTGAAATTAATTGCAAGTGATATGATCCTGACAGTCAAAGAGAAGCCAGTGAAGAACCTTGGACAGCTGCATGAAATTCCACTGACTGATCAGCACCATGGTAAAGAGGTGCTGAAACTGGCACTAGATGGACATGTATCCATCAACAAAACCCATCTCTCTGGCAAACAAGTTTTCATGCTACCAATATGGTTTGCTTACCCGGCAACTGTGGCTGCTGCAGTTATATGATATTATGCAATCGTCAGGCCACGAGTGTTGTTTTTTTCTTCGCTATTTATATATACGGGTCAGTGGTGCATTGTGGGTAGTCTATTTTGGTGGTTATTTTGCCGGAAGTCATTTATTTGCTTATTTATTTGGGTTAGATTATTTTGCTTGCTTTTATTTTTTTTATTTTTTATTTTTCATTTTCATTCTTTATTTCTTATCTTATATATTTATTCATTTATTTTTATTTTAATCTCATATTCAGCAAACTTGGCAGTATATCAACAAGTATCTACATAAGTGACTTGAAGTTCCCCCTTGCTTCTCCACAACGAAATTCTATGCCGATGCCAGAAATCTGTAACTTCCCATCTCTCATTGGTGGAGGAATTCAAAATTGGGAAGCTATGCCTTCACGTGATGATGACGGACTCGACCGATGAGTTTGTTCACAGGTTACAGGCAGATATCAAAACTGGCACCAAATGGTTGGCAGTAGAAGCCACCCAAGAAATAGAATCCAGCCTGCAAACCAAAGTGATTATGGGGGTGACCCAAACCAATCAAACTGGCCTGGACAACAAATGCAACCAGTTTGTTTCTAAACAGAGTCCAAAGAGTAAACAAGATATGGTGATTGAAGAAATCAGGAATTTTGAGAAAGAGCAGCCAACAGCTACTGCTGTTTCTCAGTCCAAACAATGTGATTGGACAATATTGAGTGGTATTGATCTGATGAAGCTATCATGGAATACCCTGATTACAATGGAGTCATTGGCAATATCATTCCTCCTGTGATCTACCAATGCTCTCCTACCAAATGTGATGAACCTCAAGCTGTGGGGTCACAGTGACACAGCTGTATGGGCATTATATCAAAGTGATTGAGGCACTTTACATCAGGTGCTCTTTGCACGTCCACCATCACTGCAATGTCATAACAGTATTCTTGAAGTGGTCACAGTTTTAGTCAGTACACAGTATGAAGCAGCCAGCAAACAGCCTATAACAGCCAGAGAACCCAAGATCTATTTTCACAAGAAAGGTAAACACCCTGTGCAAAAGACACAAATAATCCCCAATATGACACTACTGAGTGGAGTCCATGATTGGATAGTTTTAGTTGACCTTAGAACACCTCCGCAATTTCTGCTACAGACAAATGCATGCACTGATATTGTAGCACAGTCCAATTCAAAGAAGTGTGTCCTCCTAGTAGAATTAACAGTTCCATGGGAGAAGAACAGGGAGAAGGTGCATGAGTGAACATTTGCTATGAATTGCTGCAATCCGACTGTGTGAAAAAGGGATGGACATGTCATGTGCTACCTATTGAGGTCAAGTACCATGAATTCCTTGGACAGTCAATCGTTTCCTTCATCAGGTGAGCATCACTAGCCAGAACCTAAAGCATGCTTCACATCATCTCCAGACCACAGCTCAAAAGGCATTGAGTTGGATCTGGTAAAAATCCAGAATAAAGAAAGTTAAATAAAACCATGATCACAGCACAATGCTACTTTGTACATGAAAGACATCTTTTTACCTTCATTCTATAACATTGATAACAGTCGCTAAGATGTCAAAAATTTCAGTTGCAGTTGTCAAAAGAAAGCACAAAAAACTGATATGTATATAAAAACAGTACCCTGTCTGGTGGCGCCAAGGGTGGCAGTACCGCCTTGACCACCAAAAATTGTGTTACTTTCCCTGATCTGGTGAATGACAAGGACAGGTTATCACATTGTATATAGAGAATCTAATATTGTTATTATTCTTTATTACCATTACAAGTTTTATTCTATCTTATTATTGTTGCTTTTTATGCTAATATTCTGGATCAATGAATTCTTATTATTACCATACTTAGTTTTATTCCATCTTATTATTGTTACATTTTATTCTAATACTTTGGATCAGTAAATTCTTTATTATTACAATTGTTTTATCACTAGATTTTTCCCCTCTCATTCCATATGCTCTTTGTGGAAACATACAATATAGAACTCTATATAAACTAGTTGCTGTACTTGTAATTTGCTCTCCTATCTGATATTTATGGCTTGTATCTTTCATAGATTTTGCCCTTACCATATTATTGTTTGAGACATTTTAGAAGCTTCTTGGTTTCACACTTTTTACTTGAGCAACATAGGTGAACAATCTAGAAGTCTTGGTCACAAATACCTCTCAAAATGAATCCAAAACTAAGAACCTGTGAAGAATTGGTTTCACCTTCCCAGAATTTATTTAAATCTCCTTTTCACCAGTATACACTACTATACGGCCCACTAAAGAAGTAGATCTTTTTAGTTTGAAGATCATATTCAAATGTTATACTAACAGTCATTATGTCAACAATCTATCTATCTATCTATCTATATATATATCCTTCTCAGTCTGCTCATCTATCTATCTATCTATCTATCTATCTATCTATTATTTATATATATATATATATATATATATATATATATATATATATATATATATATATCATAAAGGTGTATTTTGCAAAAAAATTCTTTCAAACATGTTTGCTTAAATAATATTTATATGTTACTGACAAGTTTATACTGAAGTGTGTTTAAAAAATAATGCTAAAAAGTTTACCCATTTAAATGATGTCAACTTGAATGACATGAAATTGGTTCCATCAAACATGAGAATGCCAGAATTAAAATTTTTTTTTTAAAAAAGACAGTTGCATCAATATACTCATAACAATAATGTAACAGCATTCAAAAGTATGCAGAAAAAAAATCTAAGAAAAAATAAATATGAACTTAGGTAAATTTACCAATAATTTAAAACAACTTTTTGGGGAAATATATATATATATATATATATATATATATATATACACACACACAGGGTGTATACAAAATAATTTTTCAAACTTTGGGGGCAGGTTCCTCACACTAAACCAAAAAAATCCTTTCTTTTTGAGATATTAAATTTAAAGAAAGTTTACAGGAGATAGTGTTGTCTTCCCATTAGACCAGGTTACATTTGTTATTTGTGTATATTTCTAGCCAGTCTGTCTTCAGCATTTAATGTGTGCAGTAGCAAGTTAACTGAGAAGTGTTCCATTTAACAATGGCAAGATATTCATATCATGAGCAGGCAGATATGATTTTTACATAAGGTCACATGAACGGTAATGGACGCGAGGCTGCATGGCTGTATCAGATTGCATTTCCAGACTGAAGGCAGCTGAGTCATCCAATCTTTACTGTTGTTTATCATCACATTGCTGAGACCACCTGAAGAAGGCCGGAGTGTACAACAGCCGAAACATTGTAATAAATATGGCAACAAAGACAAGGACAATAGTTTGAATAATGTAAATACGGTATATAATACCTCATCTCAGAAATATAGACAGAGACTGAAGGATTGGGCTAAAACATTGTAATAAATCTGGTGACAAAGATGAGGATAATAGTCCAAATAAGGTAAATAGGGTATATAATACCTCATCTCAGCAATATAGACAGATACTGAAAGGCTGAAACGTTGTAATAAATATGGTGACAAAGATGAGGACAATAGTTTGAATAATGTAAATAGGGTATATAATACCTCATTTCAGAAATATAGACAGATACTAAAAAGCTGAAACGTTGTAATAAATATGGTGACAAAGATGAGGACAATAGTCTAAATAATGTAAATAGTGTACATAATGCCTCATCTCAGAAATATAGACAGATACTGATTAGCCTTCATTCTTGCCTATGTGAAGATCTTATAGTAGTGCTTCAGCACCAATCTTAGACAGGACCAGAATGGTAATGCCATCAATGAAAGCTCTTGAAGAAGGAAGGACTATTGTTCCTTAGTCATCACCCCCTTTGCTGTGTCTGCTGCACACTGTAATATCAGTACCATAGACATAATGAAAAGAAATGGTGAAATCACAGACCTTATCATGAAGTCAACCTCGAGGGATTGACACTTGGTAGTGTAGTTATCAATGGAGAACTGTATAAATGCTGTTCTGAAATATTTCATGATCACTTCCCGAACATTACTAGGGAAATTGAATTGAGATATTCGAATTAACTCATAAGGAACTGATCCATAAGCATTTGCAAGACCAAGCCAAATTATATGTAGCCCAGTTTTGTTTTGTTTGGTGGAGAGGATTGAGTTTCAAATCATGTCTGAATGCCCCAGACAGCCAGGGAAGCCAGGTATCCCAAACTTCTGGACAGCTGTGATTATATAATGGTTATCTAGCAGGAAGTTCATCATATGACGAGCAAAGACCCCATAAGATATTTTCCAGTTTACATTCAAGAGAGAGATGGGACAGAAATTTGCAATGGCTTTTGTATTTTTTTTTTTGTTAAGTATTCAAATGCCATCTGCCAGGCACCATTCTTGTGGTACAATATCTTATTTCCATGCCTGCTGGTAAGTTGCATGAGGATGTTTGGACAATTCTTATATAACTTGTAGGATATTACATTTATTCCAGATGCACTACTGACATGGAATTTGTGGACAAATTCCTGAATTTCATCCACTGTCATGAAACCTCTGAATCTTGGAGCCTGGGGAGATCATTCATCGGAGAGATTGGAACATCTTTCCAGGCATCAGACTACATCATCCTCAGTTCCTCATGCAGTACATAGAGTTTATTGCTATTAGTCGAGGTGAACAGATTTTCAACAAAAGCATAAAGATTATTGTAAAATGATTATTGAGAATAAAAAGCAACAATAATAAGATGGATTAAAACTAGTAATGGTAAAAGAATTCACTGATCCATAATGTTAAAATAAAAAAATTACAATAATAAGATAAAATAAAACTACTAATAAAATAAAGGTAATAATAAAGAATACACTGATCCACAGTATTAGAATAAAATGCAACAATCATCAGTTATTTATTTCATGATGAGACGAGGCTCAATTACTGACTTAACTCATGCCAATGATAGGTGGGAATTCCTGAAGTAGCAACTGAGTTTTGATTTATTATCCTGGTGTCCCATGGCCAAATTGGTCACAGCATGCTTAGGCTATAGCAGTGGGTTCCCTGATAGTTGAAGGATATCCCGGTTCAATTCTTGCTTGGAAGCTCAATTTTCCTTAGTATGACATCTCAATCTTGATCTGTTGATATTAATTTCACTGTTTAACAAAATTACAAACCACAGGGATATCAACACAAACATGAGTACCAACTGAGAATAACACTTACAGTAATGAGTTAATATATATAATATATATATATTATTGTTTGTGCATGAATTTGATGAGACAAATTGGAAAATTTATTTGATGAGACAAATTGGAGAATTTATTAATGATGCGTTTCAGTGAGAGCGTTTGCTCTCTTTTGCTTCTTCGGGTTAGAATGAATGAAAGCCAAAACTGTATGTGAGAAAAAATTTGTTGCGGTCTCTGAGGATATGTGGGAGTCAAATGAAATTAAAATATGACAGAGTGTCTTTCTATCTGTTTGTTTTATTTATATCTATATTAGAGTAATTTGGAATTGTTTGATTTTAAGTCATATACATACAAACCAACCCAGGCACATACATATATTAGAACCTTTTTTTTTTTTTACCTTTTTGTATATTTATATTTTCATGCATATATATCAATTCCCACTCATATACATCTGTGAATATATATATATACACATGTTTATACACATTATATTTTTTTTTATACTTGTACGCATAGATACATACATACAACTATTTCTTATACACACATATACATATATGTGTCCCTTTATATATACACATACACATCGTTAAAAAAACATTAATATAGTTTGTGGCATTCTAAATTCAAGGAGAGTCAAGAGAGTTTCGAGAAATTAATGGATTCCAAGCCTCACTGGAAAACCTTAAATATTGCTTTATATAAGTAAGTGTATAACAATTCTAGTTTGTCAAATGTGGGATTCAGATGATAATGTGGGATTCAGATGATAATGTGGGATTCAGATGATAATGTCAGATTCATATTTGTTCTTTATCTTACTATGTTCTTTACACACACACACACACACACACACACACACATATATATATATATATTTATTATCTATCTATCTATCTATATATCTATCTATATATCTATATATATATATATATATATATATATATCTATATATATATATATATATATATATATATATATATATATATATATATATATATATATATATATATAATAAAGGTAACAAATCTATTGGTGTATAATCCAAGTGGATCCTAGTAATATAAAATATTAAAACCGATCAACAAAAAGAGCTCAATGTATTTATTATTACAGAGCAAATAATTAATAAACTTCCAAAATCATCTCATATAGGAAATAGCCTATTTCGGCAGACAAAAATACATTAATAGGGATAAAAAACGCACTTATCTTCCTTTGAGGGGGATTAGCCATATGATCACAAGATGGCTGCTTTATGAAGCCATTCCATACAATGACCTAAAGTGACAGTCATTTTTAAATTCGGGAACAGCAACCTAAGAAGGTTGGTTTCTTTTATCCTGGCCCAAAAGACCCATGGTGAGGCTAAATCTGCCTCCCCCAACAGCTTAAAAGCACATGCTGTAATTTCCCTTTGGGAATATGTCCCATTTTAATCTTGAATCCTAAGTATATCCAAATTATATATAAAACCTTTCCCTTTTGTTCCTCCTTATACTTTGCTTTGTTATGTAGATATATGTGATATGTCGTTCTTTACGTAGGGCATGTGTATATATGTATGTAGTTATAGTTTTGTGTATGTCTTAGTCGTATAAAAGTCTCTCTGAGAAGAAAGCATATTTGTCATTCTTTTTCCTTTCAGCCATTCTGTTCTGTCCTGTCTTTGAGTAATGGTGTAGTTATATCATGGATATAACAATGACCATAATGGGAGAAACATATAAAAAATATAATAAATGGGAGAATAAATCTTTTTTCCAAGAGTTCCCATTACAATGCTATATCACCAAGTAGCATGCGCCTATCGAAATCAATATGCCAAACCAAGATGACTGATCCTACCAATGTACTGAATACATCCAATTCGTGTAACAACCTTTGCTTTTTTCAATAATTTCAAATAAATTTGACAGCAAAAAGTTTACCATTTCATCATATAAAATCTTTCCCAAACTATTCTAAAATTAAGTTTTTGCCAATGACCAGAAAATTGTTGAAAATATTCAAATCAGATACAAGAGATAATTCTTATTGTGATTATAATTGGAAATAAAAATCTTATCAAGGAAGGAAGAAAAATTCATATGGAAATCGAGCAATTTCTTGTGAATCTTATTTAATAAAATTTAAAGAATATTTGCCACTTCTATACATCCATACATAAATACATACTAGCAGCATGGCCCAGCGTTGTCCGTGCTTGATTCAAAATTGTACGACTCATATAGCAATCGCTATCACTTGACTTAAAATATTTTTGCCCTTTCTTGCCTTTAAAGGAATGCCCTTTGCCGTGCTGATGTTGCTACATGCCTTATTCTTGCCTATCTCACACTGTGAATTTTTCTAAGCTCTATACTAAACATTAAATCTGTTACGAAAAAAGAACTAAACAAAATGAACACAAAACGATCAACTTTAAAAAAGGACTCATAACTGGAAAAACCAAATGAAAAAGATTGTTAACAACAAATACTTTTTCACATCCAACCCAGTTCTGCAGAATCAGAATCAATGTTGGGTTTAAGCAAGCGAATGAGCCAATTGGAGTAAAGTGCCATGCAGATTTAAATTTTTCCCACTTGTGATGAATGCAGCTATCGATTTTTTGGCATGCTAGCATGCTAGTTAACATTCGTGTTAGTCAGCTGTTGGCTCACACGCTGGCCAATAGAATCTTCCTGCCTATTCGTGGCAGCCAGCTACAGGTTCTCACTCTGGCCAGTAGAAAATGGCCGCAAACTACATGAAAACTGCGATAGAAACATGAAAAAATTATAATTTCCACTATCGATGGGAGTTGGGAAATGCAAAGTCAGTCTGGGAACTTCACGCTAACTTGGAGCATGTGCATGTAAATTTTGGTGCAAATCCGTTGAAAATTGCGGGCGTGCATTCATTACACACACACACACACACACATCCTGCCTTTTATATATATATATATATATATATATATATATATATATGTATAAGTAAACCTAAAGAGTCAGATAAACCTAAGTAGGTTTCATCTACACAGATTTTTTGGGGGGGCACATGGTTATGTTTTTGTGTTGTAGACTATATATTTTCTGTTCTTATTACCTCTTTAACCAGTTTACCCGAACGATCCACATAGGTAAAACCTAGGTAAGTTTGTCTGGCTCTTTAAGTTTACTTAGTTTGCTCTACTTAGCGTCTTGAGCACTTTGATTAGTTTTTTTTTACTTTACTCGTATTGGAGGTTTTTTCTTTGGACTCTGAACTTAGTTTCTAGATGATTATTTTTGCCAGTACATGTTCTTAGTTCTTTCTTTTTTTATCCTTTTTTTCCCTTGGGTATTGGTTTGTTCATTGATAAGCGTAAACACCTAAGGTTTTGCCGGATGAGTAAGGCTGCTTATATTTATAAGATTATTAGTATTATATCATTTTAGGAGGCACGGTGGAGTAATGGATAGCGACTTGGATTGAGGAATCGCAGAGCCGAGTTCGAATTCCAGTCGAATCCATTACATTCACTTACGTGCTAATACCCTTGGGAAAGGTATGAATCCTCTTACTCTCCATCCAGCTATCGGTAAAATAGCAGGACAGACTGGGTTCTATAGCCTTGGATGGCAACTGGTCTAGGAGAAGGACAACTCTGAATTCAAAACCTGCGGAGGGTCGTTTGGGAACCTTGTGGCATTCGGTGCACCAGGTCTCTGTATTCGTCCCTTCAAAAAGTGTGGATGGTCCTGCACGAGGCCTTCACCCCTATAATCAAATCTCATGTGCCGGTGTCGGGCTGTCGGTTTCCTGGAAGCTGATCTGCTTGACCCTCATATGTCGAATCTCGATGGGAGAGTCGATTATATATGTATGTATGTATGTATGCATATATATATATATATATATATATATATATATATATATACAGCATTTTCTATATGATTTATTATTGCCATCTAACTGCATATAACTGATAGTCATGTAGATTTACATGTGCAGAAATGTTTGTTAATGGGTGTGACCTAGAGTCAGCTGACTTGTGTGGTTATGCATTCATGAAACTTTAAGTAGTAGCAGGCTAATGGCTGCAGCATTTTTGTACATTTTAGTCCAATAAAATTTATGTGTCTTCATATGAAAGTAAAAATCACTTGAAGTTTCTGTGTTGCCCTGTCTACCGTTGAAGTGCTTACAGCCATAACTAAATATATATACCAAGCTCTTGATAACAACGGTGATGCTTGAGCTGTTGCTCTAGATATATTGAAGGCATTTAAGAGGTTTTTGGCATGCTGGACTTCTATGTAAGCTTCAGGGATATGGTATACAGGAAAATTATTTGATTTAATCCAATCATTCCTGTCTAACATGTCTAAATGAAGGTTGTCATAAACAGGTTCTCCTCCAGCTCTATCGTGGGTCCTACACTATTTGTCATCTTCATAAATGATCTTCCTGATGTCATCAATTCTCAATTTGGCATCAAACGCATACAACACTAACATTTACTTCTGTCTCAATAGTAAATCTGGCATTGCTGGCAAAGTTAACCTAGTCATTGGTTTCGAAAATACCTCTTTTACTCCAACAGATTCATCTTTTGCACTTCCTTTCTGACAATGGAACTCACTTTCTCTTACTTACTTCACTGATAACTATAATCATCAAAAATTTAAAAATAATTTCAATTGACATCTCCTGTTGCCTTGATCCCCGTTCTTCTTTTAATCCTTCCTGTTCTTCGCTTTATCCTTCCCGTTCTTCTTTTTATCCTTACCGTTCTTCTTTTAATCCTTCCCGTTCTTCTTTTTATCCTCCTCGTTCTTCTTTTTATCCTTCCCATTCTTCTTTTTATTCTTCCCGTTCTTCTTTTAATCCTTCCCGTTCTTCTTTTTATCCACCCCTTTTTTCTTTTCATCCTCCTTGTTCTTCTTTTTATCCTCTTGTCTTCCTTTTATCCTCCTCTTTCTTCTTTTTTTCTTTTCCTCAAATCCAGCCCCTATACACAGTCTTTTTCCTTCCTTACACTCTCTGTAGCTCCTTGTGTACTAATGGCACTCCTGCCTTGCTTGGGATGAAATGCTTAGAAAAAAAAACTCATGCAAAAACTTTTTTCACTTTTTCATAGCTTTTTCCCTATAATTTTTCTTGATATATGAAAATTTATATATCATTTTCCCACATACATAAAGATCATGAAGGCACAAATCATAACTACTGACTTTAGCTGTGCCTTGTTGAGGGCTGATGTTGTGAAGCAATTTTTGCTGTCAGGATAGCCATGGTGTTGAACTCAATTTAATCCTGAGGTAGGTGTTTACCTTTTTTCTTTGTTCATAGTTTGAAATTTTTTTTTGTCTAAGGTTTTAGGTCCTTTGGTAGATAGTCTTAATTTTGCATAGCAAATTTTTCTTTAATAAGATTTATCAAACATTCAGGCTGGTAGAAGAAAATAAATAAATATACTGTTTAATAAATGAAACGAATGTGTACTCAAGTATGAATGTCCACTAAAAATAGAAGTAAAGCGATAAAAATCTGTTGGATTAATAAAGAAAATTCATTTTAAAATACTTTTTGTTTATGTTTGAATACAAAACTGTGCAGATATCAAAAACTTTGAGAGATTCTATGATGAGAAAGATTTTGGCTTTACCTGACTTACTGCTCTTTGTGGCCATGTTGATTAATGTGTGCCAGGCTAAATGGTATCTTCCTTTGCCCTAAGGGATGCAGGGACAAATCCTGCTGGATAGTGTAAAGATTTCTTGAATATTAAAACCAGTCGAAATAAATAAATAAATATGCTATTTAATTTGTAGTGTATCCCAATAAAAATAAATTATAAAAATAAAATTTACAAACAAAAATAAAAAGAATTCAAAATAAAATAAGGCATTTGCACTTTCCTTTAAAACCCTTGTCTCTTTCTTTCTCTCTCTCTTTTTTTTCTGTATATACTTCTCTCTCAACTAACGAGAAGGCAACCCTCAAATAAAAAGAGGAAGAAAAAGAAAAAACTGAACCTGGCCGAAAAATGCCAGAGGATTGCAGCCTACTTATTTGCAAACAAAAAATACCAACAATCAAGGAGGCTCCACACAGAAATTCTGTTAAAAAAAAAATGAAAAAGAAATGAACACTGGAAAAGAAAATAATTTTGACCAATCAAAAGCATTAATGTCTGCACCAGAGTCTTGGGGCATGTTTAAAATGTATATGAGCTGACACCTCTCAGCTAGAAACCAGAAATGGCAAGAGAAAGAACAGAGACACTACCACATAGAAAGCAGCCATGCATAATGTGTGAAGGAGCAGTTAGGAGGTCATCTGCTATTTATAGTGATTTTCTAAGCCCAGCTTAGATGTGGCACAAAGCCGAAAGTATGGGGCATCTAGTGAGGATCAAAGTCACTTTTCAGTAATAACTGATCTAGCAAGACAAGCTTGCTAACCATTACACCACACCAAGGTGCCCTTCATCTGCTATTTATAAGCCCAAGATAAACACAGTAGTTTGATACTGACCTATTTCTAAGATGACTACTATCCCTATCATGGTCTGACTTCCATCTACTACTAATGAACTTTTTACCAGACTGCTACCAATATCTGCCTAATTAAGAAACTTTTTGCTAGACTGAATACCAAAGGACTCACTCCAAAGCAAATAAATAAAAATATATTATATTTGCATATACACTTGCTCCAGTTTGTTTTATTTAAATTTTCCAGTTAAAGAAAATGATACCAACACCTTATCCCCACTGGTGATCTCCTGATGTGAACACAATTAACCCAATGTGATACACACATAAGTAATAAAATATATATATATATATATATATATATATATATATATATATATATATATATATATATATATATATATATATATATATATATATATATATATATATATTATATATATAGGTAAATTGTCACTATTTTATATTTTTAATTTTTTGCACATGCATTGTTTGTTTTTTTTTTTGTTGACTGCATAGTTTAGTAGGGTCAGTTGGGCACCATCTGTGTGAAAAGGACCACCATAATGCAATTTACTGGCAACAGGACTCTGTACTATGCCAGACAAGCAGAAGAACACAGTCATGGCTGTTAGACAATTTCTATGACCTCATCATCCCTTATATCTGGACACCTGACTCCCCAGACTGCAACCACCTTGATTATCAAGTGTAGGGCACAGATGAGCAAGAGACCAACAAATCTTTTTGTAACACCAAAGGCAAACTGAAGGTAAATATCATGGCAGTATTCGTTAACTTAATTTTATTGAATAAATTTACTCTTTAGTATTTCAAGATATTTTTGTGTAATTTTGGTTAATATATCTGTTAAAATGAAATGTCAATGCTAGTTTCATTTTTGCATAATTCATACGACAATTTATCCATCGCACTATTTGTATATATTTACTGCAGCCAGAAAGGGAGCTGTATCTATAACTTAGTAAAAAGCCTTCATGTCTACTGAACAAGTTATTTATACCCTTGAGAGGAAAGCTAAAGAAGGCAGCTGAAATCTCATGAGAAGAGACAAAGAATATAAAAACGAGTCTGAAATCTTACTTATTATAAAACGCAGATTGTGTGTGTGTGTCTGTACGTTTATATATTGGATCGGCTTTCCTACATTTTTCAACCGATTTCAACAAAACTTCACAGGACTATGTAAAATTACCTTGCAGTGGTTCTAACAGCGCCAAAAATGGGAAAAACACAATTGTTTTTGCACGAAATCAATTTGAAAACACGATTAAGAGGCATCACGAGAATGAAAGGGGGACAACTCATATCGAGTTATACTTATTATAAAACCCAGGTTATTTGTGTGTGTGTGTGTGTTCATTTATATATGGGATCGGATTTCCTATATTTTTCTACCAATTTCAACAAAACTTCAGTTTTTTTTTTGGCAGGTAGTGTTTCTTAGTGTCTTGCACACTTTTTTCTTTATTTTTACATTCAGAATGCTTTAAAAATTCCATTTACAGGACAATTGTTTATAATAAAATTCTATTCAATCTGTAGACTCATAACGATTGAAAACAATGTTTTTGTTTGAGTTTAGGTTTGATCAATTCATAAAAAAAAAAAAAAAAACTAATTAAGAGATGCGTGTCAACCTTAAACAATAATCTTTGCCAATTTTATTTTTCAGTCTTTATGATGGTCGATACTTGATCTATCTCTTACTGTTACATCCCTGGGCAACGCCGGGCTCTACTCTTAGTACATAATAATAATGAATAATTTCAAAATTTCAGCACATATTCCTCACTGAAAACTCCAAAAATATGGGCTTGTTTTAAACTTTGTGAAAGTGTTTCCAAGAGGCAAACTGATGAGAGAGTGTTTATTTGTCACAGATAATGTATTTCCAGAGATGCAGTTTTGCTGCCAAATTTGACTTTAGGAAGCTGAAGTTATTTTAACTTTTAAGCAGAGATTGGTCTGCTGAAGACAAAATTGTTATTAAGATTAAAAATATATCTGAGGTATAAATTTAAGTCTAGTACGAATGATACAGAAACAACAGAGAAAAGTAATCATGTGCAGGCTTAGCACATGGGTAGAATTATCGAAGAGAAGCAGAAGAGATTGACGGTAACTAAAAAAGTCGGAGAGAAAGGAAATGGTGGGATAAATGCAACTAGAGATAGATAGATTAATAGATATGAATAAAGATTGTAGGATACACACATACGTACAAACAAACACACACACACATATCAATATGGGCATATATAATCATAGATAGATAAATATCTAAGGATATTTCTCTATATTCTTAGCTTAATGATTAAAATATAGCAAGCGAGATAATGAAGAAATCTGCAACTGACATGAACTATCATAATAGATAGATAGATAGATAGATAGATAGATAGATAGATAGATAGATAGATAGATAGATAGATATGAGCAGGCTGAGATAGATAGATAGGTAGATAGATAGATATGAGCAGGCTGAAATAGATAGATAGATAGATAGATAGATAGATAGATAGATAGATAGATAGATAGATATTAAGAGGTTGAAATAGATAGATAGATAGATAGATAGATAGATAGATAGATAGATAGATAGATAGATAGATATTAAAAGGTTGAAATAGATAGATAGATAGATAGATAGATAGATAGATATGAGCAGGCTGAGATAGATAGATAGATAGATAGATAGATAGATAGATAGATAGATAGATAGATATTAAGAGGTTGAAAATAGATAGATAGATAGATAGATAGATAGATAGATAGATAGATAGATAGATAGATATTAAAAGGTTGAAATAGCTATATGGGAAAACATTAAATACATATATACATAGATGGTGACAAAATGATACACCAGAGAGATTTTGTGAAATCTAAACAGAGACAGGTGAGGGACAGATAGATAAATAGATAATGAACAAATTAAGATAGATAGATAGATAGATAGATAGATAGATAGATAGATAGAGTTTATGACTTGATAGGGAAAAGAGAAGGAAGAAGTGAATGGAACATTTAAAACAAGACAGATATGAAAAGATTGGCATAGGTAGATAAAGAAAAGCCTAAGGGAATTAAGAGAGAGAGAGAGAGAGGGGGGGAGAAAGGGAGGTAACTAGCATATATAAACAGAGACCCATCAAGACGTGAATAGATTTACTGAAATATTGATCACTTGGACTAGCTTCAAATAGATGGATAGGCATGGAAGCACAAAGACAGGTAAGAATATAGCTGAGTTGCCATTTTAAACAAATCTTGGAGAAGACAATCTTTTTTAAGACATTATCCAGTGCCAATTTCTTCGGATTGGCTATGCCCAGCTTAGAACAGAACTTTTATGTACTGCTGATGAAATTCGTCAAAGAATGGCATCAATCGAAAAATAAACCATACTTACAGATTTTTAGGACTAAGAATGAATAATTTTATCAGATTGATAATAATAATAATGATGATAATAAATAATAATAATATATACATATATATGGGTACCTCTAAAAAATGTGATACCTACGGTTTAAAATGCTTTTAAGAAATTAAAAATTGTTCTTGAAGTTTTTGTTTTAGTGTTAATTCTAAGCCACTATGTTAAGTTTAATATTTCTAACAAAGCAAAATACTTTGCTGTATTTCAAACAGAATTTAAATTGAATGGAATGATCTTCTTTTAATATCCGTAAAATCACTAAAATCATCTATATTGATAAATCTGTCAACACAACATAATTCTCTTTATTAAAAAAAATCTTTCAAAAATATACTTTTCTGAAACTTTATTAGAAGATATAGGGATACAAAAGGCAAGATGAAGTCACGTGGGTCACATGATGATCGCTCAGTCGTGTTAGTGTATTGTAACAAATGTGGCGATCAGCTTCAATGAATCAAACAGAGTAGTGGTTTTCTTAGCTCAAGCATCTTGGCATGGGATGGGGCTAAATCTGCCTCAGCTATGTGGAGCAGCTTACATGCCTATAATGACATTTTCCTATAGATTATATCACCAGCTAGCAGTCTGCATATTGGAAAAAAAACCAAGACTTACCATTTCCCCATTTGCAGAATATGTTCTTGCTATAGGAAATACATCCAACCAGCTTGAATCTGGAATCCTAAATATGTCTTCTCAGAAAAACAGAAGAATCGCCATATTATATGTAAAACACTATCTTTTCATCCCCCTTGTATAGGGTGAAGCTCACTGTAAAAGAAAAATAAATAAATTTATTGTATCTAGTTAAACAAAAAACATCCTCGATAATAGTTAATAATTTAGCTGAAATTAATTATTATTAAGGCTTCCATTATTTTAATCTTTTTGCAGGTGGTTGAAATTATTATATTTGCATTTTCTACTAGCATGTTTTAGATGGAGTCTGGTAAATTTGTGTGTGTTTAAATGGGTTCTAATGAAGCTGTGGTCAGATAGATGTAATGTAGGGCATATGGATAGGTATGTAGTAGTGTGACCGATGTAATTATTTATGAATTCAGTTTGATCAGGGACACAGATCCTTAAGGGGCATTTGAATTCATAGATAATGTTCATTCATTGTAATTTTGATTTTGATGGTATGTTGTTATTTTTGAGGATAGTAGTTATTTTTTGCAGTAGATAATTTAATTTTTTGTTCCAGTCAATTGGGCTTGTGTATTTATTAATAATATTTATAAGTGAATATTCATCTTGTTTGTAGTTGACATGCATTTTACTTTTGTAGAAAATATTTATATTTATGTAATTTTTGACTGTTCTCTATCATTGCTATTTACTTTGGGGAGAAATAGTCAAATTTGGTGATCTATAAGATTGTTAGGGAAGCCATTGTTAATTAGTGTCTGTTTTATATTATTGAGTTCTTTAAGGAAAAGTAGTAGAAAAGATGAATTCTGGTGTGATCCGTTTATGAAGTTTGGACAGTTTCAACACACTCTGTGTCCAGAAAAGTAAACACTTGTTCGAACACTAGAAAAATTAAATGAAAGGCTTAATCTTGCCTGTAGTTTTCAATGAAACATATATATATATATATATATATATATATATATATATATATATATATATATTTGTGTTTGTCTATGTACATGTATAAATAAAAAGAAAACATTTTTATATCAGTTCGTTTTTTTCTTGATGGAACTTAATCAAGGCAGGTGTGAAAATTTTATATGGTATCCTTGTATAGAGAAATAATACACAGAAGAATAAAATAAGGTTAACTTTTAAAATTTTGAATTAGAGAACACTCTCAAATGTTTTGTCTATATTTCTGAGATAATGTATTATAATTATTTACACTATTTACATTGTTGGGACTACTTTGACTGTGTGTTCGCTATCATTATTATTATTTACTTTGGAAAGAAATAGTCAAAGTTGGTAGCTGATAAGGTGGTTAGGAAAGCCATTTTTAACTAGTGTTTGTTTTGCATTGTTGAGTTCTTTAAGAAAGAGTAGACAAGAGGATGAATTCTGGTGTACACTTTTTGGAAGTTTTTTATCATTGCTATTTTGTATCTGAGTCAGCATTCACTCTTAAAGTTAATGTGGCAAGAGTTTCTGTTACTAGGTATTTTATACAATAAGGTGGTAAAAGTGTTGTTACTGTATTCTACGAGAACGTCTAAGAATGGAGGTTTATTTTTTGACTGAGTTCATAGGTAAAGTTACGGACAGAGTTCTTTCACAACCACTTTTAAAATTTTATGAACATGCATGTGTCTTTGGAGGCCTGCAGGTGTTTTACAAACTTTTAAGCAGATCTAATATGTGGTTGAGCCAACTTGTTTGAATGATTGAGGATCAACTGCCACATGTTTCTGCAAGTTGGCAGCTAAGCCTGCTTTACTGCCTGTGACAAAACCACAGTGGCAGGTAAGGCTATCATTGAGATGAGGAGCATGCTGCCAATTTTTTTAATATTTGCCCAAAGTTTATTTCAATGTTCAAGTTGGCCTCACTCAAACCTTTGTATAGATGAGAGGTAGGATAGGCGCTCAGCTTCTTCGCTAAGATGCTTTATTTTCCCAGGAGAAAAAGGGGATGCTGCATGATTTCAGATTGTCTTTGAGTTTTTGTCATGCAAGAGTGGCCTTCCAACTGACCTGATTGTTATAAGATGGCCAAAGAGAAATTATTTTGGAAGTCTATTATTCCTCATCCAAGAAAGATCACCTATCCACCTGAGGATTTTCATTAGGAAGGCTTCAATAACTGTTATACTGCATTTATTAAGAACATCACTAGTTCTAATGTGATCATTCAGTTTTATAGTGCAGAGCATACATAGGCAATTCATGGGGAAGGCATCAAGTTCACTGATGTGTCATCAGTACAGAATCCAAAATTCTGTACCATAGAGAAGTTATAATAATACTATTGTTGTGGGTGGTATATTGGCCTACAAACATATATGACAGAAGACGACAACAAATAAAACGAAGAAAATACATCAATAAAAATAAGGTTACAGTGCACTAGATAAAAAATATCTTGGCATGGTCAGGGGGAGAATGTAAAGGTGAGAAGAGGGTTCTCCTGAGGACAGATTTTGTAGTCATTAAAAAGTATTGTCCTGAAAAAGAAAGTTTTATAGTTGCTGAGGAGCATTGTCCTGAAAAAGAAAGTTTTATAGTTGCCGAGGAGTGTTGTCCTGAAAAGGACAGTTTTATAGTTGCTGAGGAGCGTTGTCCTGAAAAGGACAGTTTTATAGTTGCTGAGGACTGTTGTCCTGAAAAGGACAGTTTTATAGTTGCTGAGGAGTGTTGTCCTGAAAAGGATAGTTTTATAGTTGCTGAGGACTGTTGTCCTGAAAAGGACAGTTTTATAGTTGCTGAGGAGCATTGTCCTGAAAAGGACAGTTTTATAGTTGCTGAGGAGTGTTGTTCTGAAAAGGACAGTTTTATAGCTGCTGAGGAGCATCGTCCTGAAAATGACAGTTATTGTATACCCTTGCTGGAATCGGATGATTGAAGGAGTAGCAGGAGGTGGAGATGGCTGGAGCAGCAGCTGATTGTGAGCTGGAGCTGTAGATGGTGATACTGGCTTGTTAGAACTGCTTCTAATAGCTGGAGCTGGCTGCTGGAAACGATACTATAATTTGATCCTAGTCATCTGAGTGCTTTGAGGCATTTTTATATCCTGGATCAGTCTGTTAAACTTTTTCTTCTGGTTGTTTTTTAAAAAAGTGGGAGTGCCAAGAGGTTGTTGCTCTACTGACTTATACACATCAATTTTCACCTTTAATGAAACAACATGAGTATATGTTGTTACATATATATATATATATATATATATATATATATATATATATATATATATGATTATGAAAGCGGAGACTTTAGAAACCCATGGTAATAATTTTATTTCACAAAAACTGATACTTCAGTTTAGTCTTATCAGACCAATATCAGAATCAGATGAGTTTTTCATGTGCTTTCGACTTTCTTTATTGCACTCTATTAGCTATCTATTTTTGTTTATTGTTCCCCTTCGCAGGATTGTAAAATACTAAACAAAATATCTGACTGTATGGAAATGTCTCTCTCTCTACATTTATATGCAAACATTTTTACATATTTTGATTTTAATGTGCCTCATGGCAAGTGTATTAATCTTTCTAATATTATTGGTGGTGCTAGTATTCAAACTTTAAAATTTTCTGTTGCTCAGTCTCAGTCAAATAGTGGATTTCCCTATATGTTTCCCTAATAATTTTGATCAACATGCTTGTTTGTTCCTTACCTCTACACTCTTGAGAATTGGTTCACACAGTTGTATCTGTTAATATTGCTTTTGAATCATCTATTAGCGACAAAAACCCTATTCACAAGACTTTTTTTCTGTTACTTGCATAACAACTAGGATTCATTTTGTGACTTTCTTGCAGACATTCCTTAGATTGTTATTCTTAACATTTCTATTGAGAATTGTGCCACAGAGGTTTGTTCTTAGTTTAAAGCTGGCATCAATGCTTTTGTAAGTTCTCAGAAATAGCAGGTGAAACCACTATCTTCTACTTGGTTCAGACCTGCTTGTTCAGCAGCTATAGCTTCATGAATCATTTTTTTCTGGTTATACCAGGATTATATCTCCAATCACAATATTTGTCTCTTCATGTCTGCTTGAAATAATTGTAAATATGTCCTCAAAGAGTCTTTGTTTGCTGATAGAACAATGTACTATATAGCCTCTAACATGTTTGGTTCTCTTGACTACTAGTGAATCTCTAATAGTGTATTAAATAAGAGTAAGTCTTTTGTCCCTACTAACTTCACTCAATTTGAGGTGTTAACATCTGTGGATAAAGCAGAGTGTTTTCCATTTAAATTCTCTTTCATTTCTACTCTTGATTCACCTGGAGTATTTTTGCCAGATTTTCCACTTAAAATTCATATAACTCCATCTATAATTTCTACTATCATTTCTTAACTGGATCCCCACAATTCTGTGGACTTTTGGTGGTACCACTGTGATTATCCTCACTGAATCAATTGCATCTGCAATGAAATAATCCTCCTGTTAGTCTGAATATTGACAACTAAACAAATGAAACATTTTCAATATGGCTGCCAACATTTTATAGAAGCCACCACCTGGTGGTATTAAACAACAAACAAAAGACAAGGGCAATAACTACATCAACAACTGCAACAGTCCTCAAGAAATGTGCTCCTGAACTGACTCCTGTTCTTGCTAAAATCTACAATAAATACCTTGCTCTCTTCTTGCTTTCCTGCTTGTTGGAAATCTTCTGTAGTTCCAGTCTTTAAGAATTTAAGAAAACCATCTGATCCTTCTAACTATTGGCCTATCAGCTGCCTACCTGTTTTTGGCCACATACTAGAGGCTCTAATCAACACTAAATTGGTTAAGCATCTCACCTTGCTGGGTCTCCTTTCAGATAAGCAATTGGGCTTTTGCTTCTCTAGGTCAACTGCTAAGCTATTAATGATTTACCAAGCTTTAGATAACAATGAGGAGACTTCAGTCACTTTCTCACTGCTGTAATGTAGCTTCTTCGTAACTCTTCTCTAAATAGTTTCATTTTTCTGATGAACTTTTCTGTATACTTCATAGACTTTATGAATTTAAGTGCATTACTAGATTGGCAGAAATATCTCATCATTTTAAAGTTGAGAAGGTTAGATGTAACCATAAGTTCTATGCTAACAGTTTCTTCTCACTTGTAGAATTCTTTTCTGGCTTCCTGCTTTACAGTAAACCTTGATCTTCAAAAATTTAAATGCAATGTCATGCGTCATCTTTTATCTTCTTAATTCCTGTTCTTTTATTGTTCACTTATCTTAATAAAATTTTATTTTTTTCTCATATTAATTCACACTCAGTAACTTCTTACATCTTAGTAATTTTATTACCTTACTTGGGGTTAAATGTTTTTAAAAAAATTAATAAAATTTGAATATAATCTACTCAGACAAGGATTGATTGAAATTGCCATGATCTACAATTCTGCTATGATTAATATATTTCAGTTTATCCTCTGTTCTTACTAAAGAAGTTTTCTATGGTTTGTCAACGCTTTGCAGGTTATTTGAAGCCAGAAAATAGTTTTGATTGTAAGAATTTTTTTTTATATTTTAATATGATAATGATTTAGTGATATATGTCTGTTGTGGGGTCTGAATGTTGATTTTAGACTAACCCCACAAATATTAAAATTGAAGAAGTGACACAGGCCAAGGCAAGGATGATGAGAACAAGGAGTTTCGATAAAATATGCCAATAATTTAAAACTGGCAGAAAAAAAAGTAAAATACAATCAAAGAATCCAGATGTTCCAAATGCCCTAGGTGATTGTACTTGTAGCTGATTGTTGGTCTTAGATATATGAACATTTGAAGATGACCAGAGCAACTCTAGTGGTTCAGAAGGTTGGTTCTTTTGTTGGTGTGGTTGGTTGGTTCTAACTGGCAGTCATAGCCTTGAGCAGATGGCTGTTGGTAACTAGAAGATGAAACTGTTTGAGAGGTGTTGAAGGATGATAGGCAGTTAGGGAAGGGACATAAGCTGTCGGCATGTTGAGCTGGTACTAGCAAGGAGTCTTAGTCAAGGGTAGGAGGTTGAAATTATGGTGATCCATGAGATGATGAGCAGCAGGGATTGAAACCTAGATCACCAAGTGGATTGGTAGAAGATGTGGTTGGCAGGAGTCAGTTGGTTGCTGGTGATCGCTGGTGATCATAGGCAGCTGGTGGTCAGTGGTCTGTATACTACTTCATCTTCTTCTTCTGACCCCCACACCCATCCCACCTAGGAGTGTATGGTCAAAAGAAATTAGTGACTCTGTTTTGAGACGTAATTTCAGATTGTGTGTTTCTTCCCTCTACATTGGTTTCTTGGTATTTATCGTTGTTCTCTTCCCTGTATCTTGGTATTTATCGTTGTTCTCTTCCATGTATCTTGGTATTTATCGTTGTTCTCTTCCCTGTATCTTGGTATTTATCGTTGTTCTCTTCCCTGTATCTTGGTATTTATCGTTGTTCTCTTCCCTGTATCTTGGTATTTATCGTTGTTCTCTTCCCTGTATCTTGGTATTTATCGTTGTTCTCTTCCCTGTATCTTGGTATTTATCGTTGTTCTCTTCCCTGTATCTTGGTATTTATCTTTGTTCTCTTCCCTGTATCTTGGTATTTATCGTTGTTCTCTTCCCTGTATCTTGGTATTTATCGTTGTTCTCTTCCCTGTTCTTTTGTTGGTTCATTTGTTGTATGACAACTGCATGTATTGTACAACATACCACGACAGAAGGTGCCTCTCCTCTCCATGATGGTCTACTTAAAATTGCGAGTCACCAAACACTTACCCGGATGATAAACATCCTAGACATACAGGCACCTTAAAATGGAGCACTAACACACTTGAATGACCCTCCTCGATTCCGTCCAACTATGCTAATATTGTAAAAATTTGCTAATGATCCAATTTCTGGGACAACAAAGAAGGGTCTCATTTGACAGAATGATGGACTCAGCTTCTCTCAAATTGAAGTCCTACATGCCAGACAAAGACAAACTCTCTTTTGTTGATAATAAGGCAAGTCTTGTTCACCATCTCTGCTATTCGACTCAGGTTCTGGTTCACTATGTTTGCTACAGCATGGTAGGTCATTGTTGGTTTTATGGCCTTGGAGTGCTACAACAGTGCAGGGTTTTGATGCTACTTTGAGTAATAAATGAAAGTCATAAAAATAACTCTAGGTATAATGTAAAGGGTCATAACATAACTACAAACAGGAAAGAAATATTATTTGTCTTGGATAAACAGCGAAAAAAGTCTTCGAAATGATGTACAGAATTAATAAACTCAAACAAATGGTTCATGGTTAAATTGAAAGAGTTTGTTTGCTGAAACAAAATAACAAAGTATTATATCACTATGGTATGTCTTATTAATTAACCCATGGGTTGAACTTGTGCAAACCATCCCGAAACTAGGCTAGGCTAGGTTTAATTTGCTTTAGTTTCATTTTTCAGTTAACGTAGCTAGGGTATGTATGCTCATTGGCCCCTCTTATTTCTGTCCCTATTTTTCTTTAAGTTTAATTCCCCATCCCTTCCCTCGTCAGGTGGTCAGTGATGTCAGTTCACTGGTGGATGTGGGGCACCTTTCGTTTCGCGTGAGTGTTTTTTGTATTTGTTGTTGTATTTGAATGAGTGCATGTCAGTGTGAGTGCCTGGGATGAATGAATGTTTTATACTATTATAGTCCCACATTGATTTTGGCCAGTGAACTGATGTTTCTGCCATAGTTAGTGATTGTGGGGGTTTTTATTACTAATCTTATTTTTCTTTAGTTTCTTGTAAATAGTTTTTGTATTCATATTGTAAATATGCATTGGGGTTAGTTTTTAGAATTGTTGTTTTATTCCCCTCCCCCCACAGAATTGTAAATATGGGGACTAGTTAGTATTTTCATAGAGACAAAGACGTATTATGGTGGTTGTAGTAAGAAAGGTACGTATAAATGTGTTGTTTTGGTGTAAGGAATATTGTTTGTATGATTGGGTCAGTGTTTGTGGCTAGCTAAATTATAGTTAAGACAGAAGAAGACCGTCCTTTCCCCAATCCTCTTTTCGGCCATGTGCCACATTTCTGTATTAAACAATAAATATCACTTATTAATTAACCCATAGCTGGAGAGAAGAAGAGGTGGATTTATACCATTCTCAAGGGTATTTGTGCTCAAGTGAATATAATGAACCCAGCTGGGATAGGAACTTAGCTCTCTGATTAACAATTATCCATTACACCATCCACACATCCACACTTACAGCATCTGGTATTCCCAAGTGGCCTCCAAGCTAGGTACTGACCAGGTTTGACTATGCTTAATTTTGCTAATCATATGAGAACTCGTGTTTCAGACTGACATGGCTGTAAGTCCTTACTAGATTGTTGTGGCCATGTTAGGACCAGAAGTAAAGACACAAGAGAGACATTGAGTTAAACAAATATATTAACAGAAACAGTAATACAAACATATACAAAACAGAGTGTTACAGCTAAATATCCCTCTCCAAAAGGCAGTACCTGCTCCTATTTATAGCTGGAAGAGTCCATTTCAGCCTTGTGCCATAATTGTTTTTTTTTACACAATAAATATACATACGTGGGTAAATTACCATAACACAGATTAATACAGGTTACTTAAGCCCTAAAAAATAATATACATGAATAAATAAATATAATTACATAACTGAAATTGGTTAAAATTGAATTTCTATTATTGATATTCAATCATTTAATATGAGTTTGGTTTTGTCTTGCAGATTTTCATTTTCCTATGACGACATTCATCCATCAGTGAAATGTGTTACAAATGAAATTTTTCTAACTGTTATGTCTACCATTCTCATTTTTTTTTAAATGATGTTCACTGTATACAAGGCCCATGAGTCACTCAAGTTAGAGGGTTACACAATAAAAGGCATTGCCCTAAGCAAGGTGATGATGCCACTAAGATGCAAGAGACTACTGAGAGTGAAAGAGAATGAAAAGACTTTAGAAGGAATTAGAAACCCAATCCTAAACAGGAAACAAAGGATAAACCTCTACTCCTGTTCAAAAAACGGAGGAGTCAGTAAACAAGATGATATGTAAAGTTTTCTATTCCTCTTGAGGAAAAAAAGTAAATATATTGTAAATAAAATTTCAGAGTTTTAGACTGAGATGTTAGATACATAGGGTTGAAGGAACTTGAGGAAGAACAGGAAAACTAATCCTAAACAGGAAACAAGGGATAAACCTCTACTCCTGTTCAAAATACCAAGGAGTGCAAGTTATATATAATTTACTCAGACCAAATTTCATTGAAAGTGACAAGATATAAAATTATATTTTATATATATATATATATATATATATATATATAGATATAGATATAGATATAGATATATATGATTAATATATTAATATAAAGATATAGATGATTAATATATCTATATTGTGTGTGAATTTAGGCAGCATTTTTTCATTGATACATATTTCATTATATAATATAGACAAGTTTTGTATATTTTTTATGTAAATTCTTTTCTATTGTCTGATAAGCTTAATAAGCCTTATTATTAAAATAAGAAAGAAAATCACAATATTGATACATACATGTTTTAATCCTATCTAAGTTTTCAGTATGATACATACATGTTTTAATCCTATCTAAGTTTTATCAAAGATGACAATTACTGTACAATATATTAAGCAATACATGGACAAGAATGTGATGATAGTCTGTTTCTGTTTACATGGATGATTTCTAAGCAACAACAAACTCGTACATATGAGACGCTGGAAATGAAAATTGCATCGCAGCTCACAATGTCACACATTACCATGCGAGAGTGAAAAAAGAGAAGTATTAAGTATGGGAAGCCGTTGGTATAAACCAATGGCTTCTGTTATCAATTATAGGCATTTAAGAATATTTGTGGAGATTTCGTAGTTTATTTTGTTCAGGTTAGGTTTCAACTGTTTTATGTATATATCTTCAAGAATTTTTAGTTTTTGTTTATTGTTTTCATGTTTAAGTATAGTTGTGTTTTCAACAAGGATTTTCCCGGAATTGTGTATGCAGACAGATATATAGATGATTAATATATATATATATATATATATATATATATATATATATATATATATATATATATAGAGAGAGAGAGAGAGAGAGAGAGAGATAATTAATATATATATATATATAGAGAGAGATATATAGATGATTAATATATTAACATATCGATATAGATGATTAATATATATATATATATATATATATATATATATATATATATATATATATATAAAGAGAGAGAGAGACAGAGACAGAGACAGAGAGAAAGAGAGAGAGAGAGAGGGAGATGATTGATATATTAATATATAGATATAAATATATATGATCAATATATGACTTGGCTATTTTAGGTTATACCTACTTCTTATAAAATTATTAATAAAAACAAAATATGGGATCATAAACATTAAAATTTAATTTAAAAAATGATTAAAAAAATGAGTAAAATATTTAAATTTGCATACTAAAAGACAGCATCTCCATCAGGTTATCTATTGGTATACTGGTCTGTTCTCCAAGACAGGAGTCTAAAGCCAGTCTATTCCTGACTAACAAGAGTGCTTGCTCCATGGCTGCCTTGGTCAACAAACTTATCACATCCAGGCTCACCACCAATATCAATAACAGAAAAATCTCAATTTTGAAAAAGTGAATAAATGTATAGATAGATACAAAATATACTCAAGCAAAATAAAATATAAAAAATTACAATATATGCTATTGGGTAAAAATAATTAATTACATCAAACTAACTATTGGTAATTTTATATAGAGAGCTGTTTCTAATTCTAACGTCAATTTTTTTAAGGCTTACTAAATTCTTATTTTATTTATTTTTTTTAATCATTTTTTAATACTTTATCCTATTTCTTGACTTCATATACAACTAAGCAATTAATTATATAATAATAATAATTAAAAACTGCTCATTTTGATGATGGACAAATCTGTTAAATCTCTTTTGTATACCTACCTTAAAATAAGTGACGTAAAAATCTGCTGTGACAAGATCAATTTAATTTTCTAATTGATTTTAAGTTAATATGAGGTATCACAACTTAGTATAAGTTACAACTTTATAGTGCAATCTGAATAGTTAATAATAAACTATCAAATTACTATGCTCCATAACAAAATACGTATTCAAAAGTTTTAGGGGGTTTTTTTTTTTTTTTTTTTTTTACTAAATTGGGATGTTTTCAAAGGTATCTGGCACTTTCAATTCTAATTTGTTTTTCAAAGGTATATTTTCTGATCAGAATTTTGTTATTTGAATGTGTAAATTTTTCCCTTTATAATATTTTTTCAATAGATCGTTCTTAATAAAACAATCAAGATCTATCTAATTCAAACAATGTATTAAAACAGTGTAGCTCTCAACCCCACGAGAAATCTAACCCTATCAATTCTATAAACAATGACTTTAATTGGGATTTACTTTTGAGAGTTGAAGATTGATGATTTAGAAACAGACAGACTAATAAAGTGTCTGGTAGAAATTTTGGTTAGGCTGTGCAAGTAAAACACGAGATGTTCTCACCAAGGAATTACAAAAGTTCTTGTACTCTTTTCTAATAGGATTCAAATAATTGCAAATAGACACAATCGTACTGGGATATGTTTCTTTAATGCCTTTCATATGAAGGTCTGCTGCTAGAAATGTGGATTCACTGTGTCGTTCTGGAAAATTTTTCTTACCAGAAACTGCCTTGTATCTTTACATGTTTACCATTCATAAATGCCTTGAATATTCTTGCTACATATGGTCGAGTGATTCTATGTATCTAAAGATTCTTGGTAAAATCCAAAGAAGAATCTGCAATGTTATCAACCCTGACCTAGCATCTCAGCTTCAATCATTTCCCCACCACTGTGATATGGCTTCCCTCTGCCTTTTCTATAAACATTTTCATGACAATTATTCTAATGTGCTCTCCCCTTACATATGAACATATGGGAACTAGTTAGGACTTTCATAGAGACAATGAGGCATTATGGTGAATGTAGTAAGAAAGGTAAGTTAGAATGTTTTATTTTGGTGTTAGGAATAATGTGGTAAGTTGGATCAATTACTGTGGCTCACAGTTAAATCTTAAAACAGAAGACCGTCTTTTTTCCCATTCCCTATTTTGACCTTGTGCCACATTTTCTGTAAATAAGCAGAAATACATATCGCTCTTCTTTTAATACCTTGACTTTAGTATCCTGATGAATTTAAGTGCAGTACTAGATTGGCAGCTAAGTCTCATCATTTAACTGCTAAAATAGCTAGATATAACTGTAAGTTTTATTGTAAGAGTTTCTTTTCTTGCACTTCTTGCCTGTGGAACTCTTTTCTGGTTTCTTGTTTTTCTGTCACTTATGATCTTCAAAAATTTGAATACAACATTAATTGTCTTCATCTCTCTCCTTGCATCTTGTTATTTTTATTATCCTTTCTCCTCAGCAACATTTTCTCAGTTTTCTGCACTGTCAGTAACCCCTTGTGTCATAGTGGCTTTATTGCCTTGCTTGGGGTGAAAAATGAACAATACAGCTAATGTAAAATCAAGTGTTCGTCCACTAAAATTAAATTATTTTTTTTTACTAACTTTTCAATGCAAAGCCCTAGAGCCACTCAAAGTAGAGGGTTGCTGAAGGATGGATGTAAGAGTAGGAATTTCAAATTACAACACTATGAAGGATAGACAATGGTTGAGTCTAGACATGGCAAGGTTAAAAGCATAGTGATTGAGGAAGCATCCCCTTGGAAGTCTGTATCACAAAGTCGCAGTTCTCAGAAAGAAGCTGTTTCATTGGAACCTTCTCCTTACAAAGGGAATTAGGATGTTTCAACACTGTGTACATGGTATCCAAGGTGTAAAGGTCTGAACCAGTGGAATTAAGGAATGTAGCTTATTACAATATTTCTGGTTCATCGATGAAACTTTTTCCTAGATGTGATATATTTATCATGCAAAAAATGCATTATTAGAAGTCATTTGAATTTAAAACTGATAAGAGAAACCTGTATTTTTAATTGTCAGATTTGGTAATCCTACCTGTATTTGAACCTAGACCATCAGCTTAAGCAGGGAATATACAGCTATTTATAACTAACATTGCTGTGTATGCAATCATGTGCATGTGTGTGCATATCATTGTGTTTATTAGTGCATTCATATATGTGCAATTTTTAAGTGCTCATGCTTTTAACAGTTTTTGTGGTTGTAAGTGCAAAATAATCTCTCCAATACCACCCCGCCATACACACACACACACACATTGTGGTGGTGGAACCAGCCATGAAAATTCTTCTGATGACAACTGCAACAATCGCAGTAGTAGCAGCAGCAGAATGAATAAATGGCACTGAGGTAGAGAGAAAAGAGAGAGACTAAATTGAGTGGCAGTAGTGAGAGTAGTAGTGGTAATAGCAGTAGCAGAGAAGGAATCATGAGAGTAGCAGGGTGAGTAGAACCATTGAAAGAGGAGATCAGAGGAGGGGCTCACAAGAAAAGAACCAGGCTGGGGAGAGGGAATTCTTGTAGAACTGCTTCCTTTAAGGAAAGTGTTTGCAAAACGAGGCAGAAGACAAGTCCAAGAAATGCATTATGACAGAGAAAAGAGATTAAAAAAGAATAACAATTTCAAGAACAAGGTTACAACAGAAAAATTCAGTGTGTTCTTCATGACTCTATAAAGGTCACATAGCAGGTTTACTTGATAAGATATTTGTACATCTGCAACTGATGCTTGTAGATAGAGTTCAAGTTCATGCTCAAAGCTATGATTCTAAATGCTGATTTTCAAGTCAGGCAGGCCGTTTCTGCTTTAATAATTATAGAAACATAATCTTTCTACCTTTGGTCTGTATATTTATACTAATGTTCACTCAATAAAAGGCTCGAGAGCCACCCAAGGTAGAGGGGGTATTGTTAAAATGATGAATAAATTATGTGATATGAGTAGAAGAGGTCATGATAGAAGTGAAGATTATGAGGATGAGGAGGATAGAAAATTCTTGACCATTAACTTGAAGAGGTTAATATTGTAATATTCAGGAAAACACCCACATGGGAGTCTGTTTCACAAAGTAAAAGCCTTTGTTAAAAAGCTGTCCAAGAATTTGGAATACGTACGGAGGAAATGCAGTTGATTCAACTTCATGGAAGTAGAATGGCATGTCTTTGATGTAAAGGTCTGAACTAGTGAAACTAAAGAATAAAGCACTTATCTGGACATTTGCCAGGGAAACAATGACTGACGAAAAATGATTGAATATGTTAATGGCAAGTTTTACAACAATAAAATATCCTCTCTCACATTGTTAAATATTCGAGCTTAACAACTTTAACAAAATATTGCAATAACAATCATAAATATGAATGCTGGTTATTATTTTAAGAAGTAAGGGGGTACAAATGAAAAGGTTTGAAATTGACAACTTTTTCCATTTCACTGGAACAGACGTTAAACACTTCTGTCATACCTCTTTTCTTTCATTTTCTGACTGAAACCATGTAGCATTTTGTCTTTTCACTCAATCAAAATGGAATAGTCCATTATTTGAGATTGTGTAGGTCTTTGCCTATTCCTGTGGAAGAGGACAGCACCAGTGGGGGTGGTGTAACCATGGTGGATTTTGACAGACCAAGCATCCGACAGTCCGATGCAACCACATTTGCCAGATCTCACCTGTCTCAATCCGCCTTTGAGAGGCGCTCATGGCCAGCAGTGTGGGCATCTTCTCCATCGCTCAGAGTTGTCCCCCAAAATCAAATTCATGCAAATGGCCTCATCAAACTCTCACTGATTCACAGCCATCTCCACCACTGCCACTGACATCAGTGGAGAGAAATGTCAGAGAGAGAGAAGATGATGATCCTGATGATTGGATGCAAGCGGATGCTAATGATGAGTCTATTATTTATAAGATATTAGCAGATGTTAGACGCTTCCTACTTTCTTTCTTTATTTTGTTCCCTTAAGTAGTACTTCCCTCATTGCAATACAGTGGCAGGATCAGTAGTAATACTGATCCCAGTATAAACAATTCTTGTGGGGTCTGGACCATTTTTGTACCTGGCCTGAGTGCAGATGCAGATGCTTGGGCTCCCAACATTAAACTGACCTTGTGTCACATCCTACCAGCATGGGTGTGCCAAGTAAATACTCAGTGTGGTATCCTTGAAAATTTTACAAATAGACAGATAAATAGATAGAGAGTGTGTGGACACAGGAATCAACAATGCATGGTGACTGTAAGTTTCACTGTTGAATGAGTCTTGGTTTGAAGATTGCATTGTCTGTATCTATTTATTTATCTATCTATCTATGATATTAAGTACTCTTCTTTCATAAATTTAAATAAATTTTATATATATATATATATATATATATAGTATTTATTAAAAAATTATAACATAAATATGTTATAGAATCTCTACAAAAATAGCCACCATTTTGTTTCAACACTTCTGGTGTCTTATCAAGTGATCGTGTTATAATCCTTGAATAAATACTATTTGCTTCACTTTGTATTTAGCACTCTCTTAAGAATAGTGTTTTTTTTATTGGAATTTTATTCCATGTTCACTAATCCTAACTTCAATAATTTTATATATATATATATATATATATATATATATATATATATATATATATATATATATATTAAGTATATAATTTTTATATGTATAATTTTTTGTATAAATAAATTATATTTTATATCATAAATTTTAAATATATCTTTATATATATAGTCTTAAGGTGTGCTATATTTACGGGATAAAATGCTCAGTATCAGAGATAGAGCATATGTAAATATAAATATAAAAGTGAACATTGAAATCAACACCCACATGGTGACAGGCTGCTTCATGCTAGACATAATTGTCAGGCCACAATTGGCCTAACGGTTGCATCTAGCATGAAACAGCCTGTTGCCTCTGAGTGTTCACTCCAATGTTTACTTTCACACACACACACACATATATATATATATATATATATAAATTTTATATATAAATTTTATATAAATTATATATGTATATATATATATATATATACATACATGCACACACACACACATATATATATATATATATATATATATATATATATATATATATATTATGAAATGGACAAAGTCCGACAATCATTTTAAGAAATTTTTATGTTTAACATTCTTTTTACTTAAATATTTGTATCTATAAAAAGAATGTTAAACATAAAAATGTCTTAAAAAAATATATATATATATATATATATATATATATATATAGTTGTATATAGTTGTATATTTAGGCAGACAAGGTACTACGTTTAAGCTTTTTATTTTATTTCTTTTTGTGTTCAAACAAGAGCTTTCTTTTCTGGACAAAGTGTATGTATAAACTGTCCAAATGTTTTATAGTTCCGAGCCCTTTCGGCTATACCTTTAGCCATTATCAAAGATGATTTGATTTTTCAGCTTAACTTAGCATGTGCATTATGTGTATGTTTTAGTGTGTTGTTGGGATGTTTTAATTTCTGAATACAGTTAGCACATTGCAGCCTTGTTTCGTAGTTAATATTGTTAAGAGTTGGCTTTTCCTTTTATTATTAAAGCTTCCATTATTTTTAATCTTTTTTACAGGTGGATGCAGTTATTATATTTGTGTTTTCTACTAGTATGTTCCTAATGGAGTCTGGTAAGTCAATAAAATATTTGGACAGTTTTTACACACTCTTTGTCCAGAAAAGAAAGCTCTTGTTCGAACACAAGAAAAATTAAATAAAAAGCTTAACCGTAGTACCTTGTCTATCGTTTTTAATGAAACATGCATGCATATATATAAAAATCAGCCTCGTCAGTCATATATCAAAAGATACGTGATCATGTAAGTGTGTATCATGCATGACATATATATATATATATATATATATATATATATATATATTGTTGACGACTATCATATATATATATATACATATATATATATATATATATATATGATAGTCATCAACATTAAATAATTATGGCCATCAGTGACATACATTAATGGTCATAAGAATGACACTGACTGTTGAATTACTATAAACGATAAGAAAATTGCAGAGAGCCATGATCCTGAATAGACCTGGCACATAAAATGAGAAGACTTCTTTTAATTGGTCAAAATGAAATTGCTGATTATCTGGAAGATATACAAAAGAATGATTTCTTCAATCAGAAGATCTTGATATTCTTTCTCGTCTTTTACTCTGTATTGTCAGCACATTATCAAGTCCTTTTCTAAAAAATTCTTCAGCCAAATATTTGAGAAAGAAACTAAACAAAATTGATAATTAATTTAGTCTAATAATGAAAATGAAAGTCATTCACCTCAGCGCTAACATTTTCTTTATTTGCAAAAATAATTTGATCACCGGCTTGAGATCTGTTTGAATATCAGTCATGAAAGCCATCATCTTTTTCACTTTCGTTTCACAATGAAAATGAAGGAAAAAGAAGGCTTGACATTATAACAATGAATTTTATCATATCTGTTTGGGCAAATATGACAAAGTTCATTCTCATTTCAGATAATTTAAAACTTTACAGATGAACAGTCATCATTATACACTAATTTGCTCAAACAAATGTCTTCCTTTTGATTATTATTGTCATATGTGTTAAAAAGGTGCTTGTTAGCTTATAATAATTATTAGTGTATATAATGATTACTGCATAATAATAATTATTAATGTATATAATGAGTAGTGCATAATAAAAATTATTAGTGCATATAATGGTTAGTGCATAATAAAAATTATTAGTGTATATAATGATTAGTGTATAATTATAATTATTACTGTATATAATGAGGAGTGCATAATAATAATTATTACTGTATATAATGGTTAGTGCATAATTATAATTATTAGTGTATATAATGATTAGTGCATAATAATAATTATTAGTGAATAATAATGATTAGTACATAATAATTAATACATAATATTGATTAGTGCTTAATAATAATTAGTGCATAAAAATTATTAGTGTAAAATAGTAGTTAGGGCATAATAATAATCAGTGCATAAGAATTAGTGCAAAAATAATTAGTGCATAATAGTGATTATGCAATAATGACAATTAGTGTCTAATAATAATTAGTACATAATGAGGATTATTGTATGATAATAATTAGCATATAATGATTAGTGAATGGAAATAATTTCAAATATTCATCTTTGTTGCTATGTTCTCAAGATATTTGAAAGCAATTTCCAGAATTGGTTTGAAATTTTGATCTATATATACTATCGGATGTAAATGCTGAAAGATCTTTTCGAATGTAAAAAACTTTTTATTGTCCATCAGCAACCATTGATATGGGTGGTCATACAAGAAAATGATGATTGGTAGATGAAATGAATGAAATGTAACATAAGAATGTTTGGAAATGTATTGCTAAATGGGGAGAATAAAAAGGTGAACAGAAAAGCAGGTGTTCTTATGGTTTTCTTCCAAGATGTATAGTTGGGAATAATGAAGAAATAGGCATATAATGAATGATGAAAATGCCAGAGAAAAAAGAAAGAGAAAGAGAGAAGCAAAGAAAGAAGGAAAGTTTGAAAGAGGAGGAAAAAGAAAGAAGAAATGCGATAGTATAGGAAAAAGAAAGGAAGAACAAGAAGAAAAGGGTGGAAGAAAAATGAAATAAAGCAAAAAAAAAAAAACTGAAAGTAAAAAGAAAACAGAGAAACCCACAGAAATAATGAGGCAATGAAAAAAAATGAAAAATGAAGAAAGAAAGAAGGAAAGAAAGAAAAGAAAAGAAAAAGAAAGACAGAATAAAAAAACAAAAAAAGAAAGAAAGAAGGAAAGAAAAGAAAGAAAGAAGGAAAGAAAACAAAAAAGAAAGAAAAAATAAATAATAGGAAGGAAAAAAAAAGATGAGTGGAAAAGAAGTAAAAAACAAAAGGTAAGAAGAAAGAATGAGAAAAGCACAAAAAGAATGAGGCAATAAAAAAGGAAAAATGAAGAAAAAATAAAGAATGAAAGAAAGAAAGAAAGAAAGAAAGAAAGGAAAAAGAAGGAAAGAAAGCCTGAAAGAAAGAAAAAATTGAGAAAGAAGGAAAGAAGGAAAATAAAGATGCAGGGAAAAGAAAGCGAGTAGTAAAAAATGTGAGAATGAGGAAAGAAAGATGAGAAGAAGAAAAAAAATGAAACCTAACAAAGCAAACAGTAAAGAAAAAAGTGCAAAGAAATGGAAGCAAAAGGAGAAGTGAAAAAGGAGAATGGAAAAAAGAAAGAGAGGAAAATGGATGAAATGAAAGAGAGAACAAATAAGAAAGAAAAGAAAGAATATAATGAAAGGATTTCCATGGGTAGAGGAACTTAGTAATTACAATCAGATCAACAAAATGCTCACCATTCATGAGTATAAAATATGTAATGAGACAAAGTGAGGCACAAGGCCATGTGGATAGAACATTTGCTTTCTGACCATAAGATTTGAGTTTAAAGCATGGTCAATTTGTCACTTTATGAACTGGGGGAGCAATCACAGAATGCAGCACAGGTGAAATGTGCGTGAAACCCATGGCTTGATCCAAACCTTGTGAGGTAAATTCCGTTGATGGCAGCCATTGGTAATTGTGTTAGCACAAATTCACAAGTCACCGTGAATGATAGATTGAGCTTATAGGCATTTAACAAACTGATGATTATAATAGATTATGTGCTCTGTCCCAGAAACTGTAACTAAGGTCCGCTCAGCATAGTTGCAGTATAAACCACAAGTGGGCTCTGTGGGTGTTGAACAAACACATATTTGCCTGAGTGGGTGTCTGCAACAGGGATTGGCTAGCCCCACGAGCAGACAGGAATGCTCAAACTGACTCCAATAATTACAATAACGAACCAAATCCATTTTTTACAAACATTTTGCTCAATGATAACTTTAAAATAATTCAACAGACAATGTCATTTTATTTATAGTATTTGGATTTTTAAGGATTAATTTATTTGGTTTCTATCCTTCAGTAATGTGTGTCTGAAGAATGGCATGATTATTGTAATTGATACCACTTCTCAGCCTTTTGACTAAGATCAAAGTGTAGTATCTGTCAGTATCAGCTTAATCTGATTTCTTTCTCTCCATTTCTCTTTTTCTTTCTTTCTTTCATTTTTTTACTGAAATAAGTAGTATTTTTACACCTCTGTTCATGCAATGAAAATAGAATAGTGCATTATTTATGAGGAATTAGCAGGGTGTAACGGTTGTGCTAACTAGCAAATGGAGGGTCAAGTTCCTGATCAAACCAAACTCATAAATAATTATATTGGTCATACTACTACATGCCTATTAATACGTACATATTACACCTACCTGACCATAGCTCAATTAGGACTCATTTTAATAAACATGAAAACCTACCAAACTCCATCTAAAAGATACTAGTAGAAAATACAAGTATAATAGCCTCATCCACATGTAAAAAGAAATTAAAAATTATGGAAGCCCTAATAATAAAAAAGGAAAAGCTAATGCTCAAGAACATTAACTATGAACATGGCCACAATGTGCTGACCATGTTCAAAAAATGAAAGATTCCTATAACTTCAGACACATATATAAAGAAACACACATTCAGTTAAAAATAAAAAATAAAAAACAACCTTGATAATGGCTAAAAGTATAGCTGAAAGTGCTCTGATATGCAGAACTTTTCAATAGTTTTTACACACTTTGTGTCTAGAAAAGAAAACACTTGTACAAACACAAGTAAAATTAAATAAAAAGCTCAATTGCAGTACCTTGTCAGTCGCTTTTAATGAAACATATATATATATATATATATATATATATATATATATGTTACGCTCTCGTTATTCAATCGAGCACTATAGAGAAAAGGGTAATTTCATTAATGTTTGGAGCCCTCTGGCTGCTGGCGTTTGTGCACACTCATATATAATACGTAAATATTTTCCTTCTGCCATGCACCGATAAACAAACACAAGAAAATTAAATAAAATGTTTAATCACATTACTTTATCCATTGTCGTTTAACAAAACTTATATGAAAGAGAGATTGCTACCCAAATACATACATGTGTATATATATATATATATATATATATATATATATATATAAAAAAATAGTTTTAAAGTATGCTATATTTATGGGATAAAGTGCTCAATATCAGAGATACTGTATGTAAATACAAATATAAAAGTGAACATTGAAGTCAACACTCAGAGGCGATTACATCCAACATGAAACAGCCTGTTGCCTCTGAGTGCTGACTTCAATGTTCACTTTTATATTTGTATTTATATATATATATGTGTGTGTGTGTGTGTGTGTGTGTGTGTGTGTGTGTGTGTAGGCTTTTTTCTTGTTTTTAATCATTTTATTAAGGAAGGCAAAACAGCTACTAAGATGCAAGGTGTTATTGAGTGTGAGAGAATATCAGAAAAACAACTATTGCGTGAAAACAATAAAGGAACTGGAATCAAGAAAACAGAAGATTGGGTTGAGAAGAAATAATTGGCTCATTGTTATTCACTGGGAAAAATGTGGATGGATAAAAAGTGTTTGGATCAATCTTCAATTGCATAACAAAGTCAACTAATGAAAATGCAAACCTTGTTTTAAAAATTGCAATGTAAATTTATCTAGATTTTTACCAACATACACAAAAATACTGAGATAATATTTCAGAAGACATTATGGAATGGTCCAAGTTGGAACTTCATGAGGATATTAATAAGATAGGAGTTTGGGTGGAATTATTTCAGAAAAGCAATTTGCATGAATGGTGGGGGACATCTGTCCAAACTCAAGAGACATTCAGAAAATATTCAGTCATTTTTTGATATTATTAGATCACATAAATTTACACATTTAAAGTAAAGGAATATCTAAATTTGTTGATCTATCAATCTATCTGATTGCATATCTATCTATTCTTATCTGTCTTAATCTATCTATCTATCTATCTATCTATCTATCTATCTATCTATCTTAATCTGTTCATATATGATTCTGTCTATCTATTACAGTCTGTTCACATCTATTTCAGTTCATCTATTTATCTATCTGTCTGTTACAGAAAGATAGATAGATAAATCTATCTATCTGTTCATATAAAATTCTATCTATTATGATATGTTTACATCTATCTGTTCATATAAAATTCTCTCTATCTATTCCTATCTATCATAATCTGTTCATATATAATCCTATCTATCTATTTTTATCTGTTGATGTATAATTCTATCTATCTAATTATCATCTTTTCCACAAAAGTGACATTGTGATCCTATTGCTACTTCCATGGCACATGTTCAGACATAGCCCATTCTTTAGTGCCATCATCTTCAACCATTATAGCCAAATCCTACCCCAATATGTTCACAGAGTTGAATCACTCTCATTCCCTTCATATTCAATTGGGTAAGAATGGCATTCCACTCCAAAAGTGTCTTCCCAAGAACTGTTACTTTTTTGAACACAGTCCCATGTAGATACCTTTCTGAAAACTACAACATTAATCTTAACATGTCTAGAATCAATCGTTATCTATCTGCTGTAATATCATAATCTTCACTTCCTGCTTCCTTCCCTTATGATCATATCACGCATCTCATTCAGTAACTCTCTACCTTGAGTGGCTCTTGGGTCTTGTCATGTGTAAACTTTAGTAAGGATATCTACTTTGAACTTTTAAAACCTGGCATTATCCTGAACTCAAACAGTAAAACATGGTGCCCCTGTTGCAACACCCTTAGCCACCCTGTATTGGTTGCAGCAGGTTAACAGATCAGGATGCAAATTGATGGTTTGATATAAACAGATCGAAAACAGATCAAAAGATGTAATGCCGACATGCAGATAAGTATTATTTTCCAGACATCTGATCATATCTCGGATTTGACATTTGAAGCAATTGAACTAAACAACTGAACTGATCGGTGATATGCTGACAGATGCTGAGTGTTTCATGAACTATCTATCAGCTGATTAATCAATAAATTGATTTACTGATAGGTAGGCAGACAGGTATAAACAGCTTTAAATTGAGGCTTTAATGGATTGATCAAGAGAACAATGTATTGATTGAATTGTATCAATGCAAAGATACAAAGAAAAGAACATGGAAATAGAAAGAGAGAAAAGGTAAAAAGAAAAACGGTGAAAGATTGTGGGTAAAAAGGAAGAAAATGTGTTAAAAAGGAAGGTAATAAGATAAAAAATAAAAAGAATAATAATAGAGAGGAAAGAGTATCAATATATTTATAAAAGAGAGAGAAAAATGGAAAATGGGAGAAAGAAGGAGAAAGACCGTAAAAACAGGTAAAAAGTGAAAGAGAGAAAGAAAAAATAGGAGTACAAATGAAAGTGAAAGTGATCTATAAAAGAGAAAATAAAACTGGAAGACAAAGAAAAAGTGAAAGTTAAAATGAGAAGTGAAATAGATAAGAAGAGATAAAGAGAAAATAATAATGTGAGAAAAAGAAAGATGGTAAAGTAAAGGTGATAGAGAATGAAAGAGATAAAATGTTATTGAAGACAAAGAGGGAGAGTGAATGTGTCAGAAAGAGAAAGTGAATGTAAGAGAAAGAGTGGAAAAGAGAGGAAGTTGAAATTGTAGTAACAGAGAAAGGGTAAATAAAAATGTTTGAGAGTGAGAAAGAAAAGTAAGATGTTAAAAATGTTAGTAAAAGTGTGAATGAAAGTGAAAGTGATAGAAAAGGAAGCAGAGAAAATTTTATGAAAGACAAAGTGGGTGGGTGAATAAATGACAAAGTAAAAGTGAGAAAGAGCCAGAAAGTAACAAAGCAACAGAGTAAAAAAGGAGAACGTAAAACCAAAAAGATGTGAAACAAAAAAGATGTGAAACAGTGGTGAAAGGAAAGTGGGAAATGTGAAAGAGAAGAAGAAAGATGACAACAATGATGATGAAAGTGAAAGTGAAAGAGAAATGGGGAATAAGATTAAAATGTTAGCCAGAAAGAGGATAAATGGAAATCAGTGAGAGAGAAATTGTAAGGGATTAAAAGAGCATGTAAAAGATTACAGAGAGAGAGCAGGTGAGTGAGCAAGAGAATGCAAATTATGCAATAATTTCTTTTTAGTATCTGTCTATATTTCTGAGATGAGGTATTATGTACACTATTTACATTATTCAAACTATTGTCCTCATCTTTGTTGCCATATTTATTACAATGTCTTGGCCATTGTATGCTCTGGCCTTCTCAGATGGTTGGAATGTCTAACTGAACCCTTTATTTTGCTCACTGGGGTAGACTGTTCTAGGTCCACATGCCATGTTTAATGGATGTCAGTTATCAGTTATCTTCTGTTAATTCCCCTCTCCAAGTTCTCCACTGCCTTAACCGGGTATTGAACTCACACTGTTTGGGTCCTGTCACTGGATCTAACCAATGTCTTATCCACTGTGCCATGTGTTTTTAGCTTAATTGAATATATACTATGTCAAAATTGTGTTTCATTATTCAAAATATTTTATTTAAAATATATTTCTACTTTTTACACAACTTCTTTAGCTCCCTTATTTTTTGGTTACTAAATCAAACTGAAGGATTTCGGTTGTGATGGGGCATGAATTTTATGATAAGTCGGCCATTGTTGGGTTATTCAAAGTCATTTTTTTTACTTAAGACTATACATAGGACAGTTTTATACTTGAGTCTATAGGTAAATATTGATCAGGTTTATTATAGTGGTGTATGTAGTTAAAGATTGGTTGGGTTTATAATTAAGTCTATAAGTAAAAAGTAGTTATTTTTATAACTGTGTCTAAAGGCAAATATTTGTTGGATTTATAACTTGGGGAAAATTGTGGAAATGGCATACCTCGGAAACGCCCACGAATCTGTGCGACGTGCAAACTCCGGTTGCTCAACGGTAAAAAACCAAAATGGTGGCACCCATGTTTTATGCCAGGTGGTCTCCGACAGTTAACGCGAAATCTCGTTGTCTCGTCATTCACATGCAAATCGTGGTCAGTCCTTGGCTGTATAAAGCTGGCATGTTTTTGTTTCTGAGTGCTGGGTTTTTTGCTCGTGAGAAGGTTGGACGTGTGACACTGTTTTGTCGGTTACCCTCCTCACGTTTTTTTTTTTTTATCTGCTACTATCAGTTGAGTCGTTGCTTTACTACCACAGTCAATAAACAAAATTTAGTCAGGGTTATATATTGGTCCACACAAACATACATGTCTGGCAAGGATCCTGATATGAAAACATTTCATCAGGAATATGACAAGGAGGAAATTGAAACCCTAGTCTATTTAATACAAGCACAGATGTGAAGAGATGAGCACTCATCATTTAAGCATTCTACATCACATCCCAAACAAATGTGCTAATAGCAAACAGCGTTCATCCAAAATCCAATGTACTAATGATGAGGAAGGCTATGATGATATTCTGTTATTATTTACATTTTTTACATATTTTTCCAATGAAACATGACCAAATACACATGTTAGTACTTTATATGTTCATTCCATGAAGCCGTTCCTTGCAGATTGACCACAGATTCTCAAATGGATTTAAATCAGGAGAGTTTCCAAACCAGTCTATAGTACTTTGATTTGCTCACTGGTAAGGCATACCATTTTTCCTTTTGGGCATGTAGGGTTATACATTTTGGTAGGATATTCACCCACTTATGTCCCACTGACAAAGCAGGTACAACCTATCAAAGCATGAAATTTTAATTTGTACACCATCTAGTGAAACCACATTACTTATAAACGAGATAAAATCCTTGTGGTGAAAAATAAGAAAGATTGAAACGAGGGAAAACTATTAATAATAGAGATTTAATAACCACTATATATAATACACTAGCAGGCTTCACCTGCTCGCTATAGCTATACAAAGTAAAATATATTCACTACATATATCTTTTGAAACATAAATTTTAAATGAACATTTCATTCAGAAATTGGCTTGTTATATTTAAGGAAAGTTTTATAAATAGATGCCAACTTGTTAAAGGCCAAGTAAAATGCAAATTTCAAACATTTTTTTCAGCACTATGTAAGACGATATTCCAAATCAGAACTATTTTTGATATAAAAATCAAAACAGTCCTTGGATAAAAGAACAGTATTGAAGGACAGTTAACTAATTAAATAAACATTTTTAAAATCAGTATGCAAATTAGTTAAACCTGAAGTGTGAGATTAGCAAGGAAGTAGATAATATATAATACGGATATTAACCTTTTAACATGTAAAGTGTACCGTATGTGTGTACCTTACTCTTTTTGAGTAATTTCCCATCTATTTATCATCTCTCAGTTGCGTCTCTATCCTTGGACAGAGTGCACTCAGGGGCGACTTCATCAAAGGACAGAGTCACAACCGAGAAAATTATACTGAAGAGATGCCCAGCTCTGGGGAACAGATGCCCGAGGCTGCGCCCTCACATTGCACCAGAGGGAGAGATCGGTGCTTGCACCGAGGCCAGCGCAACTGATGGTTGCGTGGCTGAGGGGAATTTTTGTGACCGTCCCAGGTGTATGTGCTCAGGTCCCCACCTAAAAATAGACCTTGTGTCACATCTTGTCCTAGTGCGGGGACAGAGTAAATACCACATGTAAATTGCTATAAAGTAGAGCTGGGAGTTCTTACACTCAGAATTTCACTTTTGTTCATATAGATTCCATAATATAGGCTTTACTTACTTAGTTATTATGTTTCTCTAACTCTTCAAATGTTGAATGCATGACTAATTCTAATTTCTATTTTCCCATGTTTATACTATATTAATTTTATCTTATAAAGTGTCCCGTTCTGTCACCCATGAAATAAAAATAATTTGTATAGAAAATAAGGATCTATGTACATAAAATCCTTTTTAAATTAAGTGGCAACAGAAGAATTATTCTTGAACTTTTAAAAGGTAAGCTTAAACATTACTTCAATACTTAAATGCAGCAATCAGTTTTGAGTTCTTCTGTAGTATATTGATGCCTATTGCATCTACTCCTCCCTAGCTATTTTGATGATGGCCAAAGCAAGAGTTCTCTAGAGGAGCTACCTTAAATGCCACCCAATAGGGCATCTTTTAAGCTAGCTGCAATTTTGGATACAAAAGGAGAATAAAAGTTACTCCCCTTGAACCATGAAAACAACAATAATGGCTAGTATAATATATTAACATATATTTTTAGCCTCTGGCAACCCTGAATCTGAGCTCAACGAAAATCATTCCCTGCACGTAACTTTTCTAGGGATTTTGAAACATTGAAATCAGACCAGTGGGAGTAGAGGAGTTGCTTGGACATAAACATGCACAAACACACATATAATGTACTTTATATATAAGATGTAATGAACATAATAATTATGTAATAACAACTACATGTAATATATAAAATAACCACTATATATAAAATATATATTGCCAATTATATGTCATATATCTAAAATAACAAATACAAGTAGTAATCATTATATGAAATATATAATTAACACTATATGTAATAGCCACTGTATTTATATACTGTATACAATACAGAATGCGATGAGTAAAATGTTACCATTTTTCATTTTTAATTTCATGCATGCACATTGTATGTTTTTCATTTTGTCAACTGCACAGGGTAGTAAGGTCATTTGGGCAGCATCTGTGAGAAAAAGAGCACCATGATGCAATTCACTCTGCCAGAAATTTGGAAATGGCATGCTTGAGTAATTGGTGTCAATCTGAAGACAGTGCAGAGGATTTGGAAAGAGTTAGATGAGTCTAATGGTGATTATGAAGGTGTTTGGAGTGATCACTAGTGATGGCAATGTTATTGCCTCTATTTATCTTCCACAGGGCCTCAGACTCTACACCAAGTGCCTTGAGGAGGTAGTGCTGCTTTGGGTCAAGAGTATGGCTGCTGGAAGACCCTGTGTCTGGCAACAGGACTCTACACCATGTTACACAAGCAGAAAAACCCAGTCATGGCTGTCAGACAATTTCTGCAATCATATCACCCTTTACATCTGGCCACTTAATTCTGCAGGCTGCAACACCCTTTATCATTATGTGTGGGATGCAGTTGAGTAAGAAACCAACAAAACTCCTTGTAACATGAAAGATGAACTGAAGATAAGTATAATGGCAGCATTCATCAACTTCAACAAGGAGAGTGCCAAGAAGATTTGCAGGATATTCCCCAGTCATCTGGAGGTTATGGTTGAAGCCATTGGTGATTTTATTGAATAAATTTACTCTTTAGTATTTCAAGGTATTTTTGTGTAATGTTGGTAAATGTGATGTCCGTGTTATTTTCATTTATGTGTAATTTAGATGACAATTTATCCATTGCCCTTGTGTATCCCTTATATGGATATATACTACATTTTAGGATAAACTTCAGTCAAAGTAACTATGAATCTACACCTCCCAGTAGGTTCTACAGAAGGATACTGAGAATACCATGAATAGAACATGTGAACAATATTGAAGTTTTAGATGAAATGGAAACAAAAAAGAACACTTGTACTTGCGGTCAGAAAAGAGAAAGATAAAATTTCTTGGCACAAAATGCAGAAAGAGGACTTAGACAATCTCATACTTACAGGACATACTGCAGGCAAGACAGAAAGAATGCAATGCATAACTTACTTAACAAGTGTATGTAAATAGTTTCTTTTCTCACATCTCTCACCTGTGGAACTCTCTTCCAATTTGCTTCCCTGCCAACTACAATCTTCAAAACATTAAATGCAATGCCAATCACCATCTTTTCTCTTTGTCAACCCTGTTCCTTTCTTAACTCCTCCTCACTAAATTTTTCTCATTCTCTTTCACTCCCTGTAACCTGCTGCATCCTAGTGGTATTATAGTCTTACCATTCAACCAAAATATGATCAAACATATGACAAATTGTAGATAATGCTGTAATAATAGTCTTTGAAAGCAAAGAGTCAAAATACCTGAACGTATTATTAAAGAAAAGAAACAACACTTATTATAAAATCTAAAAAAATAATGCAAATAAAATAATTAATGCCTCTTCTGATACAATTAAGCTTTGTGAAATGTACATAAAACACCAATTATATGATATATGTATATTGCAATTTGAAAGGAATGACAACCTATCCCCCACTTCTATTCTAAAAGTTTCTTTTCTCACACTTCTCCAATTCTAATTTCTTGCTTCCTTGATAAATACAACCTTCAAAGATTTTAAATGAAATGTCAATCATCATCATCTGTCTTCTTGAAACCTGTTCCTTTATTGTTCTTCCCTCAATCCTTGCCACTAAAGTTTAATTCCCTTTCACTACCTGTAACCCCCCCCGCTGTGTCCTAGTGATGTTATTTCTTGATTGGAGAGAAATGACTAAAGAAAATCAGGGATTAAGAGACAAAATAAGTGTTACAAAGTGTAGGAAGTTGTGGGAAGATGAGGAGGAGGAAGAAGACGAATAATAAGAGAATAGGAGGAGGAAGAAGAATGAGGAGGAGGTGGAAGCAGAGGAGGAGAAGAAGAAGAAGAAGGAGGAAGAGGAGGGAAGAGGAAGAGAAAGAAGAAGAAGAAAAGAAGAAGAAGAAGAAGAAGAAGAAGAAGATGAGGAGGAAGAAGACAAATAATAAGAGAATGAGGAGGAGGAGGCAAAGAAGAAGAAGAAGAGAAGGAGGAGAAAAGAAAAGAAGAAGAAGAAGAAGAGAGGAGGAGGAAGACGAGGAGGAGGAAGAAGACAAAATAATGAGGAGGAGGAGGCAAAGAAGAGGAGGAGGAGGTGGAAGCAGAGGAGGAGAAGAAGAAGAAGAAGCGGAGGAAGAGGAGGCAGAGGAGGAGAAGAGAAAGAAGAAGAAGAAAAAGAAGAAGAAGAAGAAGAAGAAGAAGAAGATGAGGAGGAAGAAGACAAATAATAAGAGAATGAGGAGGAGGAGGCAAAGAAGAGGAGGAGGAGGTGGAAGCAGAGGGAGAGAAGAAGAAGAAGAAGAAGGGAAGAGGAGGCAGAGGAGGAGAAGAAAGAAGAAAAGAAGAAGAAGAAGAAGAAGAAGAAGAAGATGAGGAGGAAGAAGACAAATAATAAGAGAATGAGGAGGAGGAGGCAAAGAAGAAGAAGAAGAGGCGGAGGAGGAGGAGAAGAGAAAGAAGAAGAAGAAGAAGAAGAAGACGAGGAGGAGGAAGACGAGGAGGAGGAAGAAGACGAATAATAAGAGAATGGGGAGGAGGAGGCAAAGAAGAAGAAGAAGAGGAGGAGGAGGAGGTGGAAGCAGAGGAGGAGAAGAAGAAGCAGAGGAAGAGGAGGTGGAGGAGGAGAAGAGGAAGAAGAAGAAGAGGAGGAGGAGGAGAAGTGGAAGATGAAGAAGAAGAACAGGAGGCTCAGAAGAAGAAGAAGAAGAAAAGGAGGAGGAAGAAGAAGAATGAGGAGGAGGAGGAGCAGAAGAAGAAGAAGAAGAAACAATCAAATAACTGTTCTGAGAATTTTTTCACATGGTACCCTGATAATATAGTATGTCATGGGATATTTTCATTTTCAAATAATGAAAGGGAGACATATCAGAATTTTGCAACAATAGTCATTATTGTACTTCCTACTCGGTAGCTAATACCCATAACCCATTATAGTCATAAGGGCATTACAAGTACTGAAACTGCAGCAGCAGTGATGCATCTTGGGCAATATAGCCTGATGGAGTTTTTCCTTCTCCTTGACAGTTTGTCATCCAAGGCAGTAAGACTCAATCTCTCCTGCTATTTACCCATAGCTGAGGGGAGAAGAGATAGATTCATAACTTTCCAAAGTGTATTAGCATACAAGTGAGCATAAGAAGTCTCAATTCCTCTCTGCACTACTAGTCATTACTAGTCATTACTAGTCACTACTAGCTTACTAGTCATTACTAGGTCATTACTAGTCAGAAGATTACTAGTCACTACTAGTCACTACTAGTCATTACTAGTCATTACTAGTCACTACTAGTCATTAAGTCATTACTAGTCACTTAGCATACTAGTCATTACTAGTCACTAGTCATTACTAGTCACTCAGTCACTAGTCATTACTAGTCATTACTAGTCATTCATTACTAGTCATTACTAGTCACTACTAGTCATTACTAGTCATTACTAGTCACTACTAGTCACTACTAGTCATTACTAGTCACTACTAGTCATTACTAGTCATTACTAGTCACTACTAGTCATTACTAGTCACTACTAGTCATTACTAGTCATTACTACACTGTACCTGCAAATAACACAGTAAAAAATAAAATTTGAAAATGAAAATCAGAGTTTAAAATGATTAAGAATAAGCACTGTAGCATCTGTATATAAAATTCTGTGACTTCTGTTTGTCTGTCCATCACACTCTTTTGAATTTGGCCTCCCCCAAAAAATATTTGCACATTGCCAGTTATATGTTGCATGCTCAAGAGTAAGAAATCTTAAGAATGTATTCTTCACTGCTAAAAAGGAAAAAATAAATTTTAAACAATAGTTTATTATGAAGTTAGAATGAAATAAGATTAAAGAAGTTATTAATTGTGAAGTATAGTTTTATCAAAGTATTTTTCCAACCAAATACCTTATTCAAATTTCATTGATTGATTTGTGAAACTGAACAAAACGTAGAGTTTGTAAATCTCGACAAAAAATTTTAGCAGTAACTTCCAAAATACTGAATACTGTGAGGATTTCAACATGTGTCAGTGTGTTGCAAAAAAAAAAAAAAGTTTCATAAAACTGTAAAATGTTTCTAAAACAAAAGTTCCTGATGTATGGAAAAGTAGCACAAATATTGTTAAATTCCTTGTCAAAGCCAAATGCAATATTAGGAAAGTATGCACTCTATTTGATGGTGTATAAGACTTCCACCATTAAAATTTAATCTGACATTTAACCTAAATCTTGCAAGTGGTTTAACAGAGGATTGAAAATGTGGTATTGAAATCTGAATGTGCACTGGAATAGCAAAAGTTCCATTCCAAAAGCTAAGCAAATTATTAGTAAACAGGAAAATTCTGTTAGAAACAAAGAAAAGAGTGCTGAACACTTATGCAATATCAATTATCTTGGAGGTGAGCTAATACTGGATAATCTCATTACAAATGAAGAGAAAACTGAAGTTAACAGAAATATATATCTACAGAAGGATACTGAGAATACCAAGGATTGAGCATGTATCCTTAGACATACTTTATTTCTAATTTTCATCAAGGACCTTCCTTCCTTTCAGTTGATACCTATACTGATAACATGTGTGTTTACTCCTGTCTCAAAAACAAGTTTGATGGCAGGTGTTCCAAAAATTGACCTACAGTTGGATGTTAACTGAGACAAGGAATGGCTTGTTAATTTTAATGCCTCCAACATGATGCTTCTCTCTATTAATCACCTGAAAAACCTCTCCATGCTTCCCATTACCATGGTTGATGCTAATCTCTAAGAGTGACTTGTGGCATCTTTTCGGTCTAAAATTCTTGCCTGATATGAAGTGGAAAGACAATATTGAAACCATTACTAGGTCTTCTACTAAGAAAGTCAGTTCATTGTCTTGCTAGACAATTTTTCTCTCCAGAATCTATCTTGCATGTTCATAAATCTACCATTCGTCCATGTTTTGAATATTGCTTCCACATTTAGTCTGGTGCTCCTGCTGTATATTTAGAGATTCTTGATAAAATCCAAAGAAAAATCAGCAATATTACTTGACCTGACCTGGCATCTTGGCTTCAATCACTTTCCCATTGCCTTAATGTAGCTTTTTCTATAAATACTTCCATGGTAATTGTTGGATGAATTCTTTGTTATTGTACACCCTTGTGCAATTTAATTGTAAAAGAACGAAAAATTCCATTATTATTTACTTTTCTTTGTATTTTTCCAATGAAACATGACCCAGTGCACATTTTAGTACTTTGTATGTCCTATCCATGAAGTCGTTCCTTGCAGATTGACCACAGATTCTCAATTGGATTTAAATCAGGAGAGTTTCCAAGCCAGTCTATAGTACTTTGATTTGCTCACTGGTAAGGCTTACCATTATGTTCATGCTGCGTTAAATTTTCTCATGCTTCTTTGGGGTAATGTCCATCATAGACAATGTCTGTAGGACAACTAATCAACAGCCGAGACAATTGTGTCCAGGTATGATAAAAATTTGATGCAATTACAAATAATGCAATATTTTTCAATGTCAAACAAATTTCATCATACAAACTGAAAATAGATTCATATTACTGCACACCACTGCAAATGACCTAATCTGAGGAAAAAATAGAAATCGATTACACCCTGTCACTCCAGTGGGTCTTAAACTGACCGTATGGTGAAAGAAAGGAAACTAAAGCAGTTGTTTCAATTAATTTGCATAAGGGTATATCTAGACTTTATGAATTTAAGTGCAGTACTAAATTAGCAGAAAGATCTCATCAACTGGCAGTTGAATTAGCTAAATATATATATATTCTAACAGTTTCTTTTCTTACACATCTTGTTTGTGGGACTCTCTTCCAGCTCTACATTTTTCAGCCAACTTTGATCTTCAAAAATTTAAATGCAATGTTAATCACTATCTACTGTATTGATTACTCATCTATTCTTCTCACTCCCCAATATTTCTCATTTTTTTTGTGTTCTTCCACACTCAGTAAACTCTTGTGTCTTAGTGGCTTTACTGCCTTATCTGGGGTGATAGGATTAAAAAAATATGTAAGAAATAAGGAAGTCTTAATGAAAATAATAACAAAAAGGACACTTATACCCAGAATAAAAAAAAAAAAAAATATCTGCTGGAATTTATTTGATATTTAATGAAGAAAAGAAGCTTGGAGAATTTGATACCAAGATGGACAGGCAGCAAGCTTCCTAATTGACCAGTTGTTTGAATGGATGACAGAATAATAATTGGTTGAGTTTGCTAAAATACAAATGTTACTAAGAGCTACAAGACATAGGAAGTTGTGGAGAGCCATAATTGCCAATAGTAAAAGAGAACATATATAAGACCCAGCAGATGTTTTTAAGCCATTTTTGGGAAAAAGGGGCGGATTTTGTGCGATGTCAAATATGGTAGTAATTTGTTTAGCTCCTGTTGTAAAACGTTTTTCTTGATGAGTGCATAATGATGCACACGTTTGTCAACTGATAAATAGGGGTCATATATTTTGATACTGACCCTCACTCTACACTTTTTTTTTATGCTTTCTTTCCTGTCGATGTAGAGCATGCAACCTCATAAAATCTCAGTCACCAGTGTAAACAGTAGTTGAATGAATATGTTGGCTAACGGAAAAGAAATAGATGTTAAAATGCTGCTCAGCATAATGAGTCCCCGCCTATTTTTTTTATTTTTTTTATTTATTTATTATTTTTAGCATTACTCATTTGCATAAACTGTTTATCATCTTCCTCTCTTTTTTTCTCTCCTATTCTTTCCTAACCTATCTCTCTCAGTCTCTTTCCTCTCACACTTATTCCCATAATTTGTCTTCATCTTTGTCTGATTTTTCTCTTTCTTCTTTCTTTATCCTCTTTTTCTTACCTCATCCTTTCATTTTTCCCTCACTCCTTGTTATTCTCATTCTGTTTCTCTCTCTCTCTCATGATTTCATTTTCTTCTTTTCTTACTCTCTCTGATTTCCTTTTTCTCTCCCTTGTTATTTCATTCTTCTTCTTTCTTTGATTTCCTTTTCTCCCTTTTAATATCTCAGTCTTTTCCTCTCTCTGTTACCCGTTACTTTTTTCTCCTTCTCTCCCCACTCTCTCATTCCCATTTTCTCTTCCTCATCATCTCATTATTTCCCATTCCTTTATTCGCTCTTTGTAAACTCTTATACATAATCTCCTATACTCATTCTCATTTTATATCTTTCCCTTTTATTCATTGTTTTTCTTTTTCTTTCTTTCTTCTCTCATTCTCAAATTCATTGTCTTTCACTCTCATTCTTTCTTTCTCTCCTACTCTCATTGTATCTCTTCTTTTTCTTATTCATCATCTCTTTTGTTTCTTTCTGTTTCTATCTTGTGTTCAATGTCTTTCCTTCTCACTCATTGTTTTTCACTATGTGTATGCATATGTTTAAAATAGGTCTTCATGTACACGCAATTATTTAAATATGCAGGCGTGTACACGTGTGGGTATGCATAAATTATTTTCATCCATTAGGTGGCTACCCTCATGTGCCTGGGTTTTGCTTCCTCCCTCCTCTTTCCTTTCATTCTTGCTGGTTTTTCTTTTCTTGTCTTCAAAACCAGGCTTTTGTATATATATATATATATATATATATATATATATATATATATATATATATATATATATATATGCACACTCATAATAGGCACACATGAAAACAAGTATATGCATACACACACACACACACATGGGCACACATGCATTTGGGAACACACAAAAGACAGAAAAAGTAAGAGCAAAAGATCCTTAAATAAGAGTATAAATGCACAAAACACATATAGACAAACATATATATATTCACAAATAAATGTGCACACCATACTCAT